>PVLA01006809.1:0-116311 GCA_004027455.1 Hydrochoerus hydrochaeris
TTTACCCAGTGAAGTCCTCTATTTGAGGTAGAAACTCACCACTCTGTCATAAGTCTGCTTAGGTCTGCTATGTAGGTGAGAGGTTGCTGAGGCTCCCTCCAGCCCACCAAGGTTCTGCAGGTGGTGAAAGGGGTTGCTACTTGTCTATGGGCTTCTGTGGTCTTTTGGGTGGGGGGACAAGGGTGAGTGATGATTCCTCCGACCCCTAGGTTCATGGATCATGGAGAGGTGAGGCCGAAGTTCCCATCAACCCCTAAG
The DNA here is from genome assembly GCA_004027455.1 of Hydrochoerus hydrochaeris. Lineage (NCBI taxonomy): Eukaryota > Metazoa > Chordata > Mammalia > Rodentia > Hydrochaeridae > Hydrochoerus > Hydrochoerus hydrochaeris. The sequence goes on from PVLA01006809.1 coordinate 259, forward strand.
TCTGTGGAGTGAGCCGCGGGGTGAGGCCAACATTCCCACTGACCCTTATGTCCATGGAGTGAGGAGAAGTGGTGAGGCCAATGTTCCTGCTGACCTCTAGTCAGTGGAGAGAGAGAGAGGAAAGGGGTAAGGCCAATGATCCACTGACTAGCAGTTCCATGGAGCCAACTCAAATTATTTTTTAATGAGGTATATACTTCCTGTGTTTGTGTATATGTGTGTGTGCATGTGCTTGTGAGTAATTTGCTCTCCATGTCCCAAACCCACCCTGATGTGCATCCCTTCCTTACCTTTACTTCCCCATTCCAATGCTGACAATAGCTCTAAGGACTCACTGACCTCTCTGCTCTAATATTTCTTGAGTACTCAGGATATTGTTCAATATTGTACAATGACTCAAATATTTGTTGAATGATTAAATAAATGAAATGTGAAAATACAGGGGCATTTGTGGACTTGTTTCAATATAGGAGGCAGAACTGGAGTAGATCTCCTTCCACTGAACTCCTTGCCCATTCTCTCTCCAGCTTTGAGGAGACACATGGTCCCTCTAGAATCCACTCACCTCCCATATGCTATAGAGATCCACTGTACAAAGAAGCAACTTTCCACGTGAGTCCTTTGGGAAAAACTCCTCACCAGGCTGGAATACAGGCAGGAAGGAAAGGTTATACAAAATATGACAAAGTTTAATCATTATTATTGTGTCAAGGTTAACACAAGGCACCCATAGCCCCATCCTAACAAATTCTAGTCGTTTCATGTCCAGTGTGCCCCCTGGACTTGGACACTGAGGAGGAGCCCTCAGTTACTTGTCAACATCTCAAGAATGAGTCTTATAGAATGTTATGTCCCTTACTTGACATGCCCTAGAAGTCGGTGAGCATGGAGCTCATGCCCTAGAAGTTGGTGAGCATGGAGCTGAGACTGAGGACATGGGAACTCGAAAATATAGACAGTACTTCCACAAGACTAAGGTACTGATGCTAATGAATTCTATCACTCTGAAGCTGGACTAGTGAATTGATATGGGAACAATTTCAAAGAGAGACAGAAAGAGAGAGAAATAATTGTTGTGTACATGTCTTATCTCTGCAAACTTTATCTTCTCTTTACAATCAGATAATAATTTTTATGTTGATTAGTGAAGTAAGAAAAAAAGTGCCAACCTTCAAAGATACTGGGAAATGCATGAGATATAGGTCCACATAACTCAGCTGATGCTTCTTCAGTGATGCTTCCAGGCATGACTGGACCAATTCTGGGTGCAAAAAAGTACTCCACACATGCAATAGGTGAAGGAGAAATTGTGTCGGATCATTTCTTTAAGTCTTTAGAAAAAAAAGTAAAATGGAAAACATTACCAACCAAAACTTCACTTAGAGTAGATGACAAGTGAAGCCTTACACTCAATGAAGGTCATTGATTTGATATCACTATAAACTATTTTCATACTGAATTGAGACACATAGAAAAAGGAGACATGGTCTTAAAACAGCAATTCCCAAACTTTAGATGGTAAAATCATTATCAGATTTGCTTCTACAAAACACACTACTTGGTTTTCCTCTAAACACAATACATCATTTTTAATACCTGGAGGTGAGACCAAGAAACTGTCAGACAAGCACCAAGTGATTGTGATTGAGAAAACTCTTCCTTGATTATACTAAGCAGGTTTTCCAAAGAAACTTAAGTCTATTAAGAACTTTTTGTGGATATATTATTTACTTCACTTTAAGAAGTAATACTCTAGGGAAAATTCATCAAAATCACTTGTTGTATGGAAATAAATATGTTGCAGAAAGGGAGAGTAGAAAGATGAGGGTGGAGAGACTGACGCAGCACCTTTTCCACATCTGGTAACAATCATGTGGGCTGATTTACTCTGGGACCCAGCAGGAAGCAATGACCCTTCGCAGACCTGCTTTGGATTCACTTACATGCACCTGAATTTGCTCTTTTTAGGCTACTTAACATCAAATCTAGATTTTTTTCTAGCAGTAGTCAGTTCAACTACACCTAAGCTATTTCATTTATTTTTGCCTATTATATCGATAGATATGAAGAATATTAGAAGAAAATAACTCATGAGTTTTTAAAAAAAGAACATAAGTACCTTTAAAAGCATTAATATCATCCTTATATATGTTTAGAGTTTATCTTTACCGCATAGTGAGGAGAAATAAGCAATTTAACCTATCAAATAGGTAGAGATGTAGAAGACCCAGTGGTTGTGAGCAAATACCTGACAAAAATCAACTTAAAAAAGAAAATATTTATTTTGGTTCATGACCTCAGACCTTTTAATCCATAGTCTGGTAGAGCCACGTTTTAGAATCCTCAGGAGGAAGGCTGTGGAGAGGAAAAGTCAGGCATTGGAAGCAGCCAGCAAGCTGATAGGAGGAAGGCGCTAAGGCAAGAGGCCAGGAGCAAAACGCACTCAAAGCCACGCCCACTGCGCTGATTCGGCTAATTAGGCTCTGCCTTCTTAATCAGCTGCTAAAGCTCGGGCAGAGTAAGGAGCCGAAGCTTGACCCAGTTTTATCTGATTCCAAGGCCTATACTTCCAACAAAATCATACTGTCTCACACTGAAAGCAAGAAGGATTTAAAAATTGAATCAAAATAGCTTCAAATGTTGTGTATATAGAGTTGGAAAAGCCAAATTCACTCCATTGCTTAAAAATATGTATATAGTAAAAATATAGTAAAAAATACAATAAAAATAGGTAGCACTTTTAAGCATTTAATATGTATTTCTTAGAATTTTACATGCCTTTTTTCAGTAATACTCATGAAAAGCCTGTAAGATAACTAAATTATCTTTATCTTACAGTTTGAGAAACTGAGGCATAAAGTTTTAGTGCATTGTTGGAGGTCAGACATTTAAAAAGTGTTTCAAACAACAGAAGTCTTGAGGAAGGGGATCAGGCCTGGGGCAAAACTGGTCAGACAAGTGTGGGAATCAGTGCAAGGCAGGAAAACAAGACTGCAACAGCAGAATGCAAGATGCAAGATTGCCATTCCTAAGCACAGCAGGTGGAACCAGTCAAACAGGCGCATCTTTCATCCTTAATTTACATATAGCAGGAAGCTAAGCAAGTGTCTGATAGGAGAGTGTAAACTGGGTAGCAGGCCAGGTGAGTTTTGACAGGAGAACTGTACCAAATGCTTTACTTGTGTGAGGGAAATGACCATGGAGGGATGCCAGATATAAAAGACCCTTTCTCTTCTCCTGGCCAGGGTGACTCTGTTCACTGATCTGCTCTCTCTCTGCAGACCTGCTTCCTTTCCACCTTCAAGAAGTGTGCATCCCCATACCTTTTCAGCACATCTTGTCCAATTCTTGGTTCAAGACACCAAGTACCTGAAAGAATTTCCTAGGAACATCATTCCAGTAAGAGCCTGGCCACAGAACCTTCATTCCTAGTCACTTCCTATGTTGCATGGTCGAAGGAAATTAAAATCCAACAATAAGAAGAGAAATTTTCCAAAAACTATTATTTAAATAATAAGCACCCTACAGATACAGATACAACACATATAACTATAAACAGCACCTTTGAAATATAGAAAATATCGCTTCTCTTTACACTGCCACTGCCGATCTTCTTCTGAAGGGACCGTCCAATTTCTTCTTCATTTAGGTAGATATAAACTGAATCAATAAGCCGGTAACCTATATCAATTGCTTCCTGGACAGCTTCTCCTACCTTATTTGCATCCTAGAAGAACATAAAAAGATATTTATTTGACTCATAAAGAGACATTTCACATATAGAACTATGCAATAGTATCTTTTTTTCCCCAAAAAAGCTAAGACTATAAGTGGCAAAGTTATATGTTGAGCTATATCAATTAGTAAATACATAACAAGTAACTTCCAAAAGAAAAGAAGTCTGATTTGTAATATTTGCCAATTCCTATAGTATAAATATTCCCATCATATCTAATTTCAAGTTTCCAAAACTGTGAGAAGATGCTCACAATTGATGGCTTGAGCCTACAGGAACCAGACTTAGCAACCCCTGGGTTTACCTATCTCTGGACTTACACTATATATATAGATATAAGTATGATCTATAGATTTATATTCCTAAATTAATTTACTCTAAAAGAAATTATTGGCTTAGTGCTTGCCTTGTAAGTGGAAGGTTGTGAGTTTGATCCCTGGTGCCAAAAAAAAAAAAAAAAGTAAAAAGGAATCATTAAACTGAGTTTAACCTAAAAATCTGATGCTAATAATATCTATCAATGCAAAAAACCCCACAACTTTAGATGGGATAAATTTAATAATTTACCTATCTAAAACACTTCCAAGAACATTTCAGGGAGAACAACAATGCAAAAGAAATTTTTTTCCCACTAAAACATATGTCATAGCTGATTCCTTTTCCAGTTACTAAGTTGATCATTAGATGACATTTTCTCCTTCAAAACACTGATATTTCATTTGTTGCCTACCGTCCTGTTGGGTCACCAGGATGGACTCCTGACACCCTCCATTTCTTTCTCTCTCAGTAATTAAGTGTCCCTTGCACAGATTTTTTAAAATCCCCACCTCTCTATGTACTAAACCCCCAGATTAACCACCTTTGTGTCAAAGAGCCAAGTCAGGGCAAAAGCAGCACTGCATGCCTGTCTCCTTGCTGACAGTTCTCAGGGTATGCTGCATGCACCTCTCTTGTTAGAGAATAAATTCTATGACTTTCTTTTAGAAATTGCAACCTTCTTCATCACGAACCACCAATATGCATCATTATTAGCTTACAGTATCTGATTCAGGAACGTGTATAGATAGAGTTCAGTCACTAAAATAAAGAAAAGTTCATGCCATCACTTCATGTTCTGCAGTCTCAACAACTTGGCCTCTGAGAAGCTGCTTCCTCTCAGACTGTTTCCTCAAAAATCTCTCTTATCCTACCTGTTCCTAGACTTTTTGCATAGAGATGTGTCTGGATGCTATATAATTACTAGTAAACTGAAGAGGAGTCAGGCATTATTTCACAAAGAAATTTAATGCAAATTTTCTAACATATGGCAATTGTGACAACTAGGTATAATTTATTGTTATATAAAATGGCTACAATTGGACAACAGGGAGAGCCACAAAAACAGGCTTGTCTATCTCTCAATTGTTGAATGTTGACACATTTGATCTCCCTTGATATAGTGGTGATCCAACTGTCCTCCTTTGAATCAGAAACACTTAGTAGAAATGTCAGTGTTTAAGACTTACCTTTAGGGAAAAGGCCCCAAAATTTTATATTCTTAGTAAGATCACCAAAATCTTCATGAAAGATTGAAAAGCACTGACAACACAGGAAATAATAATGCACAACTCTCTAACATGGAGAGAAGTGTCTTACAAAGGAAGACAGTTAAACCCAGGGAGTTAAACAGTTAAACACAGTGACTGGTTCTCAGCAGGAACCAGCCTGCTATTCTTCCAGCTCCAGTAGACTATGGTTACCTTCAGAGGAGCAGATGTACCCAATCCCAGCACAGGCATGAGGTGTCCATCATTCATTTTCACAGAAGGGGGCTTGGTGTTACTCATTTTCAGTCCTCTGGCTAAATACACACCAAAACCTATACAAGGGAGACTATACCACAATTGCTGTTTTTCATACTGGCCTAAACAATATATCGAGTGTCATGAAGTAACTCCTTCAAAGCACACAAAGTCAATGGTTTTAAGCATAGTCAGAGTTGTCACCACTATATAATTTTAGATTTTCATCATTCCCAAAGAAACCTCATATTCATTAGAAATAACATCGATTCCTCCATGCCTCCCTAGGAGCAACTAATCTGCTTTCTCTATAGACTTACCTATTCCGGACATTTGATATAAATTAATTCATACAACATGTGGTCTTTTGTGGTTTCTTTCTTTTACGTAGCATGAAGTTTTCAAGGTCAACCATGATGTAGCATCTATCAGTATGTCATTAGTTTTTATGTGTAAATAACATTCTACTGCATGTATGTGGCATATTTTGTTTATTCACTAATAGTAGCAGGGTTTTCTTCTGTGTAGATATTAAAATTATGTTTTTATGAAAATTCATGTTCTAGTCATTATGTGGATACATATTTTGACTATACACCTACTTGTGGAACTGATAGGTCAGATGGCAAAGCCATCTTTAATTTGAGCAACTGGCAAGTGTTTTCCAAATTAGTTGCACAATTTACATTTCCAACAGAAATTTATGAGTTTCCTCATCCTTTCCTATACTAGTTACTTCATTTCTTATTGTCAATAACACTTATTACTATAATTTTGCTTGCATTTCCCTAATGATTAACGATATTGAACATCCTTTCATGTACTTATTTATCCATTTATATGCCCTTGTTTGCAAAAATGTCTAGTCATAGACATTTGTGTAGTTTTTGGGCTGTCTTTTTATTATTTAGTTTTATGTATTCATCACATACTCTAGGTATAAGTTCCTTAAAATATACATTCTCCCATTCTGTGGATGATCTTTTCATATCCTTCCTGGTATTCTTTGAAACATACAAGTTTGTAAATTTGATGATGTCTAATTTTCTAGCTTTCATTTTGCCACTTCTGTTTTTGATGTCATTGTAAAAATACAGGTATATACCTATGCTTTCTTCTATACACTTCACGGTTTTATATCTTAGATTTGGGTCTATGATCATTTCAAGTTAATACTTTATGCATAGTAAGAGATAGAGGTTAACTTTTTTTAGCATATGGTGACTAGTTGTATCAGAACTACTATGAAACAGACTGACTTTCCCATACTGAATGGTGTGGACTCCCTTACAGTGTTGGGAGCAGTTGAGCGGAAGCTCATTTACAGTTGAGTTGGAGAGCTCAGAGTGCCCAAAGTGAAAAGGTGTTCCAGAAAGCATGGATATGAGAGGCAAGCTAACTGTTAGGCAGAGGAGTGTCCCCAACATCAACCTGCTGAGCATATAAATTAATGTGCTGCAGTTGGTGGGCAGTTCTTCTTCCATTCCAAGAGGGCTCCGCAACAAAGAATCATTTGATCATAGATAACAGTTTATATTTGCCTCTCGGATGATCCACGTTTATCTATATGTCAGTTCATTCCACACTGTCCTGATAAATGTAGCTTTGTATTGCTTTTTGAAAACGTGTAATGTTTATTTTAAATTTGTTTATTTTCAAGATTGTTTTAGAAATGTTGGGTTTCTCATGTTGCCCTACACATTTTAAAATCACTTGTCACTTTCTGCAAAACAAAAACAAAAACAAAAACTGGAATTTTCATATGAATTGCACTGAAACAATAGAGCAAGTTGACAAATAAAACCATCTAATATCTTCCATTTCACTAATAGGGGATGTCTTTACACTAATTTAGGTCCTCTTTCACATTTTCAACTATATTTTGATGTCATGGGTGTATAATTTCTAACACTTGATTTTGTTGAATTTATTTAAAAAATATTTTTTTATAATTATTTTTTAATGTACAGCTGTGTAATTGTTTCTATATTGCTCTTGTACCCTGAAATTTTGCTGAGCTTATTAGCTCTTTGAATCTATTGTGTCTTTTGTAGAGAACATGTGGTTAGATTACTCTTTAAAATCTACTTTTTGGGCTGGGAATTTAGCTCAGCAGCTGCCAGGGCAAGTGACAGGTTGTGAGTTCGATCCCCAGTACCAAAAAGATAAATAAATAAAATCTACTTTGGGCAATCTGTGTCTTTCCAGTATTGTAGTGGCTGACTGATTGTCAGATTGAGTGGGGAATGCCCAGCTGAATTAGGTCAGCTTGATTCCAGCGTGGAAGACCCACTTTAAAGAGGCTGGCTTCCTGAACAGTATAAGACAATGGGAGTGAAGGATTTCAGCTGATTTTCCTTGGAAGAGCTTCTTTGCGGCTGATTTTCCTCAGAGGAGCTTCAGCTGTTCTTTTTGGAGGAGCTGAGGTCTTTGGCTTCAGCTTCGCCTTGGGCATTACCCCCCGGCTTTCTCTGAAGTTTCTTCAGTTTTCAGTACTGACCTTTCCGCCTGCCAAGTCAGACTCTTTTTAGCTTCCAGCGCTGACCATTCAACCTCCTAGCTTAGACCCCTTGGTCTCCTGTCACAGATCTTTCAGCCTCCTGATGGAGGCTCACATGGGCCTTTGCTGTGAACTGGAGGCCATCTGCTGATTCCTTCGCATCTCCAGTGCCCAGACAGATCTTTTGTGCATTTGACTGTACCTGCGACCATGAAGGCCAATCTTGTAAATTTCTGTGTCCTGCATTACATCTGATTCAGAGCATGTGCAGTCCTTTGAGGAGCCCTGCCTCAGCCCTGCAGGCTCTTCTATGCACTAACACAAGTCTGCAGTGAATTTACACTTAACGCAATTACTGAGGATGCAGGCTATATGAGATGTGATTAAAAATACAGTGAATATTTTAGATTTTAAAATTTTATTACAGTAAAACAATGATTCATAATCCTCCTCAACATGCCTCCCTTACTTTGAACACACTTATCCCATCATTCTTGCCACTTTCTAAAGCAGTTCTAGAAGGACCCTTTCCTGAGTGTTTTTATTTACATTGTTGCAGGTACCAGACCATCTTGAATCAATTCAAGACATTTACCTTTCATGATTATCTGGACGTGGGAAGAGCCAGGGTCATACACTGCCAGGGCTCCTGAACAAAGCGGATGGGAACACACCATAATGATGTGACAAGCCTAATGTCCAGTGGATGGTTTTGGCAGCAGTATTCGTTTCATTTTTTACATCTTGTAAAGACTCAAAAGAGGACTTCAAAAAATGGAAAGAATGATGTGATGTATGTGTTTAAAGGAAAAAGGAGTATTTGAGGGATATTAATGACTTTTTTTACTGTTACAATTTTTTTATTTCACTGTACATCTTACATTTTGATTACAACCTCCCCTTTTTCCTTCCTCCATTTCCATTTCTGCTTCTTTTTTTATTAAGAATGTAAAGATATTTAAGAGATTTTATGGCTGATCTAGTAAAATGATATGACTGTAATGTGACAGTAAAATATAAGCTCAGAATGATACTGAAATTTCTGGATCAGCAATCTCCAAAGAACTGTAGCAGCTAAGGGTATTATATCAATCACCAGTAAATACGGCATGAGGTTTTATGAAGTCTATAAAGCAGGCAGACTCTAAAATGTGAAAATCTGTTAAAATTTTGGTTATGTAAAATGGTACACATGGAGACTTTAAACAAGATTTTCTCTGTCTTTACAGGATTTTGTTGCTTGTTTGCTATTCATTTGATGACTTTCCTATCCTAATTGTATTAAATCTACATTTTATTGTAATCTATATTCTCTGTTATGATCAACCACTGATATCTGTTCTACATTAGCTTCATGATAAGTTCTAATAATTGGATAGAGTTCTTCTTAAATATTTAAGTCTCTTCCCTTTGTCAAAAGGTTCCAGGCACATTTTGGTCACATGTTATATACCCAGCCAGGAAGTACCAACTTTTTGTTAGCCATCATTTCCTGCTTAAACAGAATCTCAAGGTCACACAGAGGTGAACAATTAGAAATTACTCAAAAATTTCCTGGGTTTGTGTGTAACGTTCTACTAGTATGTTCCTTAGATTCCCAGAAATGTGGAATCTTTTTAGGCCCCACCTCCCTACACCGCCAGAATAGAAGTCAAATTTCAGTATCAGTTTTGGAAGGAACACAGCACATTCAAACCAGAGCACATGGTAACTTTATTGGACACGGGTGTAATAGAATATTAAATGTATAAAAAAAACAGGATTTATCCAACAAACAACACAGAAGTTTCAACATAAAATCAGTCAATATAGCACATCAGTAGAAAAAAACTGTGCAATCATTGCAACATAAGTGACAAACCAAAAACTAACAAATAATATCATATTAATGATAAAAGAATAAAAACACTTTTCCTACAATTAGAACACAACAAACTGACCTTTACCACTGTACTCAGCATTATACTAAACATTTTAACTAATGCTACCAAACCAGGGACAGAAAGAAAAGGTACCCAAATTGGAAAGGAAGAGGTGAAACTGTCTCTATTCACAGTTAACCTAATCCTATAAGAAGAAAAGCTTGGTGATTTCATCAGAAAAATGCCAGAACTAGTAAGTCTTGGAGCACTATAGGAGTCAACATTAAAATACAAATTCAGTTGTGTCTCTATCAGCAAGCGACAATCCAATAAGAAATTTACTGTTATGTACAAAGTTTGTGTTGGAACTGAAAAAAGTATTTTGTGTACAGAAATGATGTTTATGCAAGACCTATGAGAAATGCAAAGTCTGTAGATACTTTCAAAGCATGTAGGAAGTAAAAATTTTAACAAAAGAAAAGAACTCAGTCCAATGATCATTTCCCTTGTTTGAAATTCCTTAGGAGAGGTGCTAAAGCTTGGGTACTACTAAAAATCAATCGGTCAACAAATATAACAAGTTCAGCAAAGTAGGCTAATTTTTTTCATTCTAACAAAGCTTCATAGACACTGATAATTAAAACTCATATAATTTTGCACACATGCCAACAAATCTTACTGATACTTTAAATTTTCATTATTAAAAATATAGAAACCTTTCTTAGCTCATGGGCCACATACAATTAGATGGCATGCTGGGTCTGTGGGAAACAGGTCTATAAAATTAGTAGATACTATGTATATACTTGTCTATAAGTTATTATTTTAAACATGGTGGTAAACATAACATAGTATACATTATTTTAAACCATTTATAAGCATATAATCCCATGACATTGAATATATTTATGGTGTTGCCCACATGGAGAGAGAATTTCCTGACACTTTCTACTATGTCATGTTGTCATTTGTGTTGTTTGATAATTTACATCAGACAGTTTTGAAAGATATTATTATAACTTCATGATATATCCAAGTTATTGAAATATTAGGGAAGCTGAAATGTTAGCCATATCCCTAGAAGCTTACAAAATTAATCTAGGAATGATGAAGAAACAAATTTAACCCTTTTAAAAGAGACTTAATTCATGTTATATATTTTACAATCATAGAATTTGTATGTTTTTACCGCTTAATGACAAATCCAAGAGGGAGAGATAACAATCATACAATATGCACCAAACATCACTGCAGTTAACTATATAAAACAAGTATTAGCCAATGTGAGAATTCAAATGGGTATTAGTACAATTTTAATGGGGGACCTTAATATCCCATTCACTAATACACTAGATAAAAAAATCAGTAAAGAAATACCAGAACTGAACCAAACCTTTGACACATGGACTTATTAGATGTCTACAGTGTATTCCACCATGCAACATTGGAAAACACATTTTTCTCAGCTGCACATGAGACATTCTCCAAAATAGACTACTTACTAGTTCATAGAACATGCTTATGTACATGCAAAGGAATTTAAATTACCCCATGCCTATTATAAGATCATTATGCAATGCAACTGTAAATAAATGGCAAAAAAACACAAAAAAGTATAAATGCATGAAATTAAATAGCATCCTCCTGAACAACCAATAAGTCACAGATAAAATTAAAGAAGAAATTAGACAGTTTCTAGAAATAAATGATAATGCCTTGGAGCCAGCTGAGTATAGCTGAAACCTCCAAAAACTTTAAGCTAAATAAACCTTTCTTCATTTTGCACATCAAGTATTTTGTCTTAGCTACAAGAAAAAAGTAACCAAGACAATATCCCAATTTAGTAGTGTAGCTGGATACAAAGTAAATACTCAAAATCAATAGCATTTCTGTACACAAAAAACAAATCACTGAGAGGGAACAGGGCAAACTACATCTTTCACTGAACAAAGTGAAATACTTAGAAATCAATCAGATGAAGGAAGTAAAAGATCTCTGCATTGGGAACTACAGGGCTCTGAAAAACGAGATAGAAAAGGATGTCAGAAAATGGAAAGATATCCTTTGTTCCTGGATAAGAAGAACCAGTACAGTGAAAATGGCCATATAGGTTAAACCAATCACAATCAAAATACCATAACCTACCTCAGAGTTAGAGAAAACAATCCTAAAATTTGTTTGGAAACAGAAGAGACCTGGAATAGGAAAAACAATTCTTGGGAACAATAGCAAGTCAGGGAGAATCACAATTTTGGACTAGAAATTATACTACAAAGGTACATTGATAAATAACAGCATGATACTGGCAAAAGAAAACAAAATGAAACAAATAAAAAACCAAAATGAAACAAACAAATAAAAAAACAGACCCAAGAATCTATGAACACATTAGAAGATGCACAAACAACCCAAAAAACACTTAGCTACTTTATCTTTGACAAAGAGGCCAAACAACACTCACTGGAAGAAAATCTGTTTAATAAATGGAGCTAAAAGAAAAACAGAAAACAAAACAAAACAAAACTGCCTTTCCACATGCTAAAGTTTAAAACTACCCATATGATCTGGTAATGTTTAATTGGCAAGCCCAGACTAGACAACTTGCAACAATCCTTACCACTCCCTCTTTAAAATGTGGTATTTATACACAGTGAAGTACCACTCTGCTACAAAGAATATGTTGAGTCATTGGTGGAAAAATGGATGCACTTAAGACAGTGTTACATGAAATAAATCTATATTGGTACTTTTTGGCACTCCAGACATTATACACTCTGGGCCAGGCTCTCATTTTACCACTCAAGCCACATAATCCTAGACTTTGGAATTAAGCAATATGGTTTCATTACCTGATTGACTGCCCTTAAGAGGGATGTTATTTTGGGGGATGCACCAACTTCCTTAATGACTTGCTAAATAAATTACAATTAAGCATGTTTGCCTAAATGACTTGTTTTTTGTCACCGAATCAAAACAATATCCAAGAATAGTGGGACAACTGTAAAAGATGTAAATATACATAATGGTAACACAGGAAGACAAAGGAATAGAAGAAATATTGGAAACAATAATCATTAAGGATTTTCAGACACCAAATCACAAATCTAGAATATGAAAGGTGACAAATGAATAATAAAGCCTCTATTTTTTTTAAATTGGGCAATATAACAAGAGCCATTGAATATATGGCATAATTTGTAAACTAATTCTTTTCTTTTCCTCCTAGTGCTATTGTTTTATTCCAGCTAGTCTTAAAATTAATGTGATTCTTCAGTGAAAATCATTCTGAAAGATCAGTTTAGTTATTCTAATGATGGGAGGTCTAGGGTAGTAGCTCAGTATGAAGACCTGAGTTTCAATCCCCAGCACCACAAAAAAGGTAAAGCTATCAGAAGTCGTAAAAAACATATTCTTCACATTCATCTTTGTTGTCACAAAACATTTTCATTCAATTTTAGTCTTTTACTGTCCTATGATTATTTCACATTTTCCGTTACTAATGAATGACTTGCTTGTTGGTAAGTAGAAAGTGTACAGTATTAGACCTTTCCTTCCTCTTCACACCTCATGATTTGTAAAATTTTAGGGACATAATGTTAAGTTATTTTGGCCTACATCAATAATAGCTTCCAGAATAAGACTTTGAACTCTAATGAGTCTCTTTTAAATACAGATTAGATTGTCAGAATCCTTGTGGTACTGGGTTCCAAAGAACTACTTTCCTTTGGATATGATTGTTTGCAATGGTTTTTAAAACATGAATGTATTTCTTTGATATTTCTTTCATGAAGTTCTACCTCTAAATATGCAGTGTCCAGCTTAACCAGTTTCTAGTGTATAGAATATGGTGAAGCAGCTGTGTGGCTTCTAAGAGAAGTTAGAAAATGTGCTATCGCTTGCACCTAACTTTCTCTGTGAAGCTCATCCAAAGAATCCAGTCTCCTTACTGCAAAGAAACTCCTGAGGGTGATCCAGCTGACTGACTCTGCTAATGGGAAGTTCAAAGCCCGTTCCAGCTAGCAGAAGGTGAAAGTACAGTCTTTAGGTAATTCTGGTCACCCAGCTGACACCAAATGGAGAGGGAATTCGCTGACCTTGGTCCAACCTGCAGATTTTAAACAGCATAAATCTTGCTTTGAGATACTGAAGTCTGAGGTGGTTCCTATATAGATTAATAACTGGCACAGACAGTGGTACAAAATATGGTTTGTTGCCATTTGAGACTAAAAACAACCATGTAGTATGCTTCTAGAACACAAGTTAGTTGGCAGAAAAAAAAGCTTACGGAAGAAAGAGAGAGTGAATGAAAGGAAGAAAGGGTAAGAGGGAATAAGGGAGGGAGGAAACAGAGAAAGAATTTAATGAGATTATTAGGAAAAACCTGGTGACCCTCAAAAAAGACTAAATCATGGACACCGATTCTTTACTAAATCAGCCACTTACGTTTTGAGTTATTTGGGTTAGCTCTAGTGGTTTTTATTTATAGCTTCTTTAAATTCACTGACACTTTTGTTTATGAAGTCAAATATCTGTTTAGTTACATCTTCTTAGTGGTCACTAAGTACCTTACTGTTCTGGTTTTTTTTATTATTATTATTCACCTGTTTCATCTTTTATCTTCTCAACGTAGGTGCCTACTGTATCAACTTTGGGCAGTTGGGCATTTTCAGAAGCATTTTTGTCCTGTTGTTTCATGTTTCTCTTTGTGTGTGCATGCGTGTGTATACAGTGAGGGCTGAGTGAGGATCAAGTACTGTTGACAATCAAAGACTTGTTAGTATGGAGATTGTTTTGGTTGGTGTCTGCTTTCCAGCTGTACCTCTTTGACCTGTTCAGTTCAGTTCGGTAGGATCATACTGGTCATGATGCTGCGTGGAGAGAAACCCTACTGGTTGATCACGTTGACATCGACAGATCCAACCGAACACCCAACCTGTACATCATCTTTTTGAAACTCTCACCCTTTATTGGTGCACCTGGGTTTCGCTTCCTTAAAATGGCTGCAGTTGCTGGAGCTGGTTGTTTTTTTAAGTTAGTTAGGCTTTCATACAACTGAAGCAAGTTAGACTGTAATTAATTCTTCCTGAGGACAAATGTTACTAACATAGAATGTGCTGGCACATTTAAAAACTGTTCCTTTTCCCCTCCCTTTGCTGAAGGTATAAAATGATTGTCTTCTGTTAAGTCACTCTGAGAACGTAATAAAGCTCTAGGAGGTGAAATTACAAATGTGATCACAAATGTGATTTGTCATGTTGGGGACTGATTCTAGGTGCACTGTACCCTAAGCTGCATCTTCAACCCTTTGTTGACAGGGTCTCAATGTATTGTCCAGACTGGTCTCAAACTTACAATTTGCCAAATTCTGTCTTCTGAGTAGCTGAAATTATAAGCTTGTGCCACTGTGCCCAATTTCCTTGGTTCTTTCTAACAGAGAAGGTATATGAACCATGATCTGGGTGCAAAGAATTCTAATTGCTAACTAGACAATATTTGCTTCTTGCAACTTTTAGTTGAGGGGGGCTAGAAAATTTAAATTATGTTTATACATACACATACATACAAATATATATAGATAAAAATAAATATACATACATGTGGACATATGTGTATTTTTGGAATTACAAAGTCATAGCAATGGGTGTTTTTTCTGTTTAACTCCATGGGGTTTTACTTGTCTTTTTTCTATTTCTTTTTCTCTTTTTCCTTTTAGAATTCTGGGGCTCTAAAATAAAAACATTTACTTATTTGCACAGTTGTACAGTACATCTAAAATAGTTTCAGAACAATTTCCTTCTTGCTTCTACACAAAGAAAATTTTTGAAAGGATTTAAGGAATTGTTCTAATTTTTTTCCTAATTATAACACTATGAACTGAGGGTATTTAGTTAAATCCTGAATTCACATATCGCTACTATTCTTTTCCTTCTATGTGTCATACTATTCCTTTGTAATCTGATTGTTGATTGTGTCAGTTTGCTCTCTACTTTATTTCCCTCACTGCATGCTTATTAAATAAATTCATTTTTGAATATGTAGAAAGTTAATTATCCAAAAGAAACACTATACAGAATGCTGATGTTGGAAAGTGGTAGAATCTTTATGATAATAGAGTCATTAAGAGGATTAATGTAATTCTGGCAGTACCATCATTTTTCAACTCTTTTATCGGTTAGTGATATTCCTATTTTTATTCATTTCAAATGCCCAGATCATATAAAGTTTCTTGGAATTTGAATTCAGCCAAGGTAGATACAAAGTAGTAAAACTCTCTTTGATGAAATATCACTTAAAATTAATAAACATGTATCTTGTGCTTTGGGAAAGGAATATTTGGGTAGAAAAAGGATTTCTCTGGTATTCCTCAAAATAAATCATAGAAGTTTTTTCATGGGCTTAACCTTATTAAATAATTAGGTGCATGAACTGCTGGGCCTAGAATTTTTCAGTTTTTAATTTTTTTAATTTTATTTACTTCTTTCTTTCTCTCTTTTCTTTTCTTTTTTTTTCTTTTTGAGACAGGGTTTCATCATGCAATCTTGAGCTCACTTTGTAGTATAGGCTGGTTTCAAACTTACAATGATCCTCCTGCCTCAGCCTCCCAAGTGCTGGGATTACAGTGGTGTGTCACCATGGCTGCAACAGTTTTAAAAAAGAGAAAAATACTTTCTGAGATTGATAGATTCTGCTAGCCTGGGGCTCAGCTATCTCTAACATGACATCCACCCAACTTGGTACCAGGCCCAGAGAACCAACTTATCTAAGAGTAATTTCTACCTTCTCCTTCTAGTTCCAGAGATAAACTCTAGATCCCTTTTTGCACACAGGCTAAGCCCTCTCCAATCCCAAAACACCACAAAGGGCTCCAACCCCAGCCCCCAGTACACCTCTCTGTTTCCTGTTTGGCCCATCTGCATGCTCCCTCAAATTGGCTGTTAATGTCATTTTGCCCACCTCCCACACTCCGTCTGCAGCCAGACCAGATAAAACTGCTTCTACTTCTTCGTTCTCACTGTGAGCACCTGCAATGAAGGCCTCTTTTTTACTTTCTTCCTCTGTAGCGCCAAATATCTTTTTTTTTAAATTTTATTTAAAGAGGAAAAAAGCAAAACAGAAAAAGAGGTAGAAACAATACAGAATTTCAGAAAAAAAAGTAAGAAATTACTAGTTGATGAATTACATAGTGTCTTTGACATAGTTGCTCAAGTTACAAAGTTAAAGCATATAGAGTGGACATTCAAACAGTGAGGCTGCAAAGAAGTTCAATGATCCAATAACAACTTAGCAACATGGTTATCAATCCTACACACTTAAACATAAATGCAGTTACATCCTTTAGAGCACTTTCTGTTCCTTTTACTTTTTTTATTTTTATTTAAAAATTTTTTTTATTTAAAAAGAAACAAAAGCATGTAAAGGGTAGAGATAATATAGAATTTCAGAAAAAAGATAAACAAGAAATCACTAGTTGATAAATTACATATTGTCATCTTAGAAACAGTTGTTCAAGTTACAAAATTAAAGCATACAAAGTAGATATTCAAACAGTGAGAGTGTTAACAGCTATGCATGCATGAATCTCTACATGTATTTATATCCTTTCTTAGAGGGAAAAACAAAACTTAGCAAGATAAAACAAAAAAACTCCTATAAAAACATGAAACCAAAAAGTCATATAAAACCACAGTACAAGGTGATCTACAATGATTACTGTGTTGTTTCTTATTATCTTCAATAGAATGTCTATATCATCAGGCATAATTGAATATAGCAGTATAATTGAATATAGCAGTACATAGTAATATTAGTAAAAATAAGACATTGAAGACAGTATAAAACTTCAAAGGCAGGTAATAAACCATAGTGGATATTCTAGTGGATCTTGTCATCTTAAATGCAGTTGCCTATACTCTAGGACTTGATACTATCAATCATAACAGCTTTGAATAAAATCTATCAATACAAAACAGCGATCTAACAAACCAGATTCGATTACGATCAGTTATGGTAAAACAGTGTAGGTTTTACAGAGCTTTAGATTAATAGGAAATTAAGGATGATTACCGTACTATATCCTGTTATTTTTGGGATTACTGTCTGTGCCCTCAAATCTAGTACAGGTAGAATGACTCTAAGCAGAGTAGTCTAAGTAATGTGGGTTTTAAATCCTAGTGTACTATTAACAATATAGTGTATCAAGGCCATCTATGTTAGAGATTCTAGCCATCCTTCTCTGCCTCATTTCTGCTATGTTATTTTTCTGCCTTTGTTTGTCTACTTTTCTCCTTCATTCTATTGCCTGCCCCACTCATTCAGGCCTTTCTGCCACTGTTCCTAAAATCCCAGTATTTTTTTTCTCTCTCTCTAGAATGTCCTTCACTATTCTCTGTAGAGTTGGACTGGTAGTCACAAACTCCCCCAGTTCCTCTTTGCCATGGAAGCATCTTGTTTCTCCATTAATTTCTAGTGACAGTTTTGCAGGGTACATCAATCTGGGCTGGAGGTAATTTTCTTTCAGGACTTGGAATATTTCACTCCAAGCTCTTCTTGATCTGATGGTCTGTGTCGAGAAGTCAGCTGTGATTCTGAAGGGCTTACCTTTATAGGTAATCTGTTTCTTTTCTCTGACAGCTTTTAATATTCTGTTTTTATATTGAATTTCTGGTATCTTGATTATTATATGTCTGGGTGTAGATCTGTTTTGGTTGTAGGTGGCTGGAGTTCTGTATGCCTCACATAACCAAATGTCATTTTCTTTTCCCATGCTTGGGAAGTTTTCCTTAATTATTTCCATAAATAGCCTTTGTAATTCACCTGTATGTATTCCTGCTTCTTCGTTCACATTTCTTATTCTTCAATTGTAGATTCTCTTGTCATCTTCAAGCCTTTGTATTGTTACTGCCTGTTTCTTTGTTATTTTTAAGAGATCTTTCTTTTCATGATCACACATTGCAAACTTGTCTTCAAGTTTTGATAGTCTATCCTTCATTTCTTTTAAGGCATTTTGCTAGCTTTCAATGAAGTTTTTAATTTCCTGGTAGTCTCTTTGAATCTGTTTCATGTATTCTATATTTTCTTTAAATGCTTTATCAAATGTTTCTCCCCTTTTTGTGTGTTCCTCCCTTCTTCTGTCTGTATCCTCCTAAGAGATGCTTCCTAAGAGCATTTCTTTTATTACTCTACTCATATCTTGCTTTACCTGATTTAATATTTCAGTTTTGAGCTCAGGTTCCAAAGATATCTCTTAGTGTCCATTGAAGCCATGTCTGATGTTGTGTGTTTGCCGCCTTCAATCTCCTTTGTTTTTCCCTTTCCTGGATCAGTGCTCTCAGGGTTCTGGGCTGAGGGCCTCCTCCTGTCTCTCCCTCCTGTCATGGTCCTGGCTTCCTCCACACAGGTTACAGTGCAGGTCCCAGCCCCCTTCCCTGTTGGCCACATTTCCTCTCAAGCACGCTGGCAAGGGACCTCCACCTTCTACTCTTATCACTGAGGTGTAAGCAGTGGCTGTGTACGCCTGCCCCTCCCCACCGGGCCAACCAAATTTTAGGGGCCTCCACCAGGTTAGTGCTTGCTAGGCACAGGGAATCGATTTGGGATGGCTCATTGGGTCCCGGCCAGGGGCGTAGCCCGGTCCAAGCAAATCCCACAAATCTGCTCTGAGGAGGGAGGAACCAAGTGAAGTCACTGTGGCTCCCAGTTCAGGCTCCTCTTGCCTGATTCCAACATGTCACCCACTTGGTCGCACCCTTCCCATGGGGGGGGGGTCTCACCCCCAGCACTGACCGTGGATTAATGAAGGTCCCTTTGCTGGCTCCACTCTCAGTTGGGCTCACCAACCCCCAACTTCAGCGCTACTGTGGGTCCTGTGAGTGGCAGCGGGAACGAGTTTGAGTGGCTCGGCTGGGTGGTGCAGATTCAGGCCTTTGTAAACTTGGTGGGCTGCCATGAAGGAAAATGCTGTATCCTGTAATTTTTAGCTGTTTAAGCTGTGGTCCCAACGTATTTGACGAGCTTTTTTACATTTTAATTTCTTCCTGTGTCAAGAGAATCCATCTCCCTCTGTCTGGGTCTCTCCAGGGTGTTTTATTCTGGCAAATGAGTTGTTTCTCCAGGGGGGCTTTGTATTTTGTTGCTCACTGATCGGCCATCTTGACTTCTCCCCCTAAAGGTTTTTGTTGTTGTTACCGGGGATTGAACTCATGACTTCAACCTCGTGCTTGCTAGGCAGGTGCTTAAGCCACTGAGCTAAATCCCCTGCAATGGCAATGATCTTATCATGATCTTATCAGAGATATTTGACTGTACTGGGATAAATTGAGTGAAAATAGTTTACATGTCAGGAAAACATTTTATCTATTTTTTGATCTATGTATGTGGCCAAAGTTAGTCATACAAACCTTCAATCAAATGCTGCATAATTAAGAAAGGGAAAAAACTAAAAGATAGGCTAGTACGTGACCAGAAGGCATGCCAGGTATGTGCAGGTGATCAAATGTCTCTATCTCCATAGTTGGTCATTTTCACTAGCATTCCATATAGTTTCTTTATTTTTAAAGATCAATTACTGCATATACAAACATCTATACCCACAGGAAATTTTATCATTAGGGGTGTGTGTGTGTGTGTGTGTGTGTGTGTGTGTATGGTGCTAGGGATGGAATCTATGGGTGCTCTACAATTAGGTTACATTTCCAGCTGTTTATTTATTTATTTATTAACTTATTTAATGGAAACATGATCTTGCTAAGTTGCCCAGGCTGGCCTCTAACTTGTGTTAAGAGTAGCTGAGATTTTTGCAGGATTTAAGTAAGAGACACGAGAGTCCAAATGGAAAACAGGAGGATTTTTTTTTTCTTTTGGTGTACATTGGCTCAGTGGATAAATGCAAAATGGATGAGCAAAGGACAGAGAACAGGTTCCAATTTTTATGCATCTGGTCACGGGGTTGCATCTTTGTCATGGAACTTGTCGAGGGCAAAAGGAAAACAAATGCAGTTTGTCAAGCTGTGACAGTTTTGTATCTCGGTGGCCCTGCCTGGACATTACAGGCTGTAGTGGGACCGGGAGGCTATCCATTTTCACTTAGAGGGACAATGGCTACTGCTTCTAGATTACAGGCATTGTCCCCTGTGCACAGATCACTGGTTTCTTTTTAAAATTGTGTGCCCTTCCAACCTGGAAGGACTGTGACTTGACTGATACAAAACAAAGATGTAAGATCCACACAGAACTGGGAAATCTGCCATCTCCACCTCCTCATGCGGGAATTATTTTGGAATTACTAAAACATTAGCTGCATCTGCTGATGGCCTACTTCACACAATTCCACCGCACCTGGAAAACTTTTTACTCGGGCTCAATTTGAAAATTCTTAATCTTAAAAGGATGTTTCAGCTAATATTTCTCTGTCTTTTAACACAAACACGCATACAGCAGTTCCTTACTTGCCTAGAAAGAGAGGAAGGCTGGGAGACAGCCTGGCTCCCCTGGCAGCCAGGACATGTTTTAAGAGTTCTCCCTATGGCTCCTTGTTTTCAAACAGGCTGCTCTCCGAAAGGATGCATCCGGCCTACCTCCCTCCGGAGCCGCCAGAACCCCAGCCTCACCTGAGCTCAGCCTGCAGGCGCCCGTCGGAGGTCACTTTGCGCGTGCGCACTCGCCCTGCCCGCCCCGCGCTGGCCAAGCAGATCCCGCCTGGCTCTGGAGTCCCGAGGCGCCCAATCCTCAAGGAGGGCGCGGCCGCGGGCAGCATCCGTGGTCCTTTGTCTCTGCCCTACCCGGCACCCTCTGTCCTCTGAGAAGGACGCGTCTATGGAGCTTGGGCTTTAGGGGTGACTTTGAAACACGCGTTTCCTTAGGAAGCTGCAGAGGGTGGCTCGGGGTGACTGGGAAGGACAGGGCTGGGGACACCCCTGGGCTTGAGGGGTGCAGGGGCCCGGCCGAAGTGTCACACCTCGGGCCCAAGGTCATGCACCCCAAGCACCTCAGCAATTTAAGACTAAGCTAACATTACTCAAGGGAAAGAAAACAGCGCTTCTGTTTCACAAATCAGTAACAGAACCAGAGCCGGCTGACAACTGGTCACTCCCATAGGGCATAAAGTTCTTCCTTCCCTGCAGGGGACCTGCGCTGGGGTGGGCCAACCCTCGACCTGCCACTAGATTTATGGCTCTTTTTCAGCCTTCTCAACAGGACTCCCACCTCCGAGTGCATTCCACAACGCCAGGGCTTTAACTGTAGCGGGGAGGAACCCGGATGCTGAGAGAACTTTTAGCTGCTGGCAAAGGAGAATTAGTATTATCAGGAATGAGCTAATGAGAGCTTTTGCTATGAACAAAATTCATTACATTTTGTTTTCTGGGGTAACTGAAGTCAGGGTGTGTTTGAGAAAATGTATTTATCAACTATTTCTTTCTAAATATGCCTCATGAACATTTTCTTAAAATATTTGCACTTAAATTTTTTCAAACTCTCAAGCAATTTTCTAGGACAAAGAAGCTACCAGAGTTCATGAAACTCAATTCGTTCTGCTCAGTTAACTTATTAAAATGCTTATTATTTTGGAAAACTTCTCAGGAAATTCATTACATAATGTAAGCTTTTGAATAATATAAGCAATATGTAATGCAGACTTGGAAAATTCATTTACAGGAACTAACACACTAGTGCCTTATAGGAAAACCCAAATGCAAGACAAGTTTAATATGTTATCATAGTCTACACTGGGCTTGGGGGAATATCCTCTCCATAGTTGACAGAAAGCTAATTGCTATCAGTTACTTGGCATCCCATTGAAACTTTGGTCATATATTAACAGCAAGGAACATAATTATTACATGAATTTTAATACAAACTTAAAAACAATGTTTTTCTACCTAACATTAGCTACAAGAAGTTTATTTTCACTTTTCCCATTGTGTCTTTACTATCTCTAGTACTTTATCAGTAAGATTATCTATTTGGGATATTACCCTAAACATGTCAAAATTATTTATATACGTCCAACTTTGTGAACTTCCAGAATCTTCCCCCAGACATGGGATATAACTGTGAGCAATGGAGTACAGTATAATTCCACCAGAGAAAGGCACGCCTAGAAGATAAGGCGTTTCTTAAGGCTTCATTCCTTTAAGAGTAACTTTTTCTTACTAATGGGAAAAATTAGTATTTTCTTTATAAAGGTAGTTAATTTTTAATTGTTCCTATGAGACTTTTTATTTTTTGCTGTGAAAATTGAACGTTGGAGTAAAAGACAACGTAAATCAAATTAGCATTCTTCTGGCATTTCCTCTGGGAAGTAGAAAGGAAATTAAAAATCCCAACTGAGGCTGAAAACTGCAGTGCAAAGCTCTCCCTTAAAGAGTAAGATGTAGTGCTACAATGTCCTGGAATTTAGTCTGGCTTGGTGGCGTCCGCGGTCCACTAAAATAATCCCTGTGGGGGACAGACCTGCAGTGGACAACCAGGAGAAGCTATTTTTATTTCAAAGGCTTCAGAAACACTGCAAGCGCTCTCTATAGTTTTGCAGTCAGTTTCAGGAGTAAAACCATACAATTATTCTACAGAGCAATCAATGAACACTTTTTGGCTCGGGAACTAGAGGCAGGAAAACTTCTTCAGAGGGCGGGGTGAGGCTCGCACAGTCAGGGCGGCACCCTGCCTCCTTCCCGGTCAGCTCCGGGGACAGTGCCTGCGACCCTGCGCTCAGGCAGTCGGGTCGCAGGCACCCCGCGCCCCACCCCTGACAGCTGCGGCTCGCGCCCGCCGCCCCTGCCCGGGGCTCTTCAGCTGTTGGGAGGGCTGGTCGGGTAGAGCAGCCGACTTAGGCGCGGGAGTCACTATGGCACTCGCTCTTGGTGGCGCGGGGCTCGGGGACCCACCAAATTCTGCCCCTGATCCCACGCGGCTCTGCGGCCCCAAAGCAAACCGAAGAGAAAGGACAGAAGCCTCCGCGCGCTCTAGCACTGGAAACCGTGGGCGCCGCGGAGCCCGCGTGGGCCTTGGAGATCCCCGGGGCCTGCAGCCTGGGCGCCCTTTCCTCCCGGCTTTGCCTCCTGCGCCCTGCATTAACTCTTGAGCGGAGAGGAGAAACACCCACCTGTGCTCTGAGACGAGCCACAGCGCCTAGAGGCGAGAGGCGTGGGAGACCCGACGGGTTCGCAGAGCGCTGACGCCTCTTGGGCAGCTTGAGGGTTTGCCCTCTGGTGGGCCGTGTTTACACTTTAATTAAAAACATGCATGCACATTTTTTTTAAAAAAAGATACGCGTGCACACCAAACAGCAATGCTTTGAGGGATTTCAGTGTGTGTCAGTCCCTGGAAAAGCGTGAAGTGACGGCGCTGCATCCCAAGCGTCGAGTCCCAGTTCCGATCACTCTGGGCCGCTCGGTGCTTTCCGCAGCCATGCTGGTCTTGGGCGCCCCGAGCGTCTCCCGGAGAGAGAAGGAAGAGCCCAGGCCCTGCCCACGGAGCTTCTGGATAGAAGGCCGCGCCCAGACCCAGCTGGGGGAGTCTGGGCTGCAGCCTCAGTGCGCCACTGACCTACCACGGAGAAGACACGACAATCCCGCGCACAGGGCGTGCGGAGCTGGCTTTCAAAGGTTCAAAATGCAGATAAGGGAGAGCACACAGCACGTACTGATGTCAGTCTCCTCCATGTGGCAGCTCACTACTCTTGACCTGTCACACATCTGGTACAGTTTTCAAGGACGAGCTAGAAAGCGGCGGGAGTCTAAGTACAGTACTTAAAATTTTGTGAAAGAAACTGGATAGAGTCCAAGTTATATAAACGAGAGATGTGTAGCTTTCTAGGGAAAGCTTCCCTCTCCTTTTCGTAAGGAAACGTCACTTAGAAACAAAAGAAGCTTAAATTAAAAAGACACCATGTTTTAAAAATAACATAAAAATGAAATACCCAAACTGGTCATCATTAGGAGAAAGCCACCACAAGAGAGGATATCTATTCTGTCTATCCTCGCTTTTCCCTTTGCAGCTCCAGGAATGCGTGTTAAATATTTTTAAAAACTGTAGTGTACTACATCCACATGGTTGTGGACCTTCAGGAATCCTGAAGTCAAAAAGGTCAGATGTATAGAAATCTGGACTGAAGCAGACAACACTTACTTTAAGGTAGCACTGTCAAATCCGAGGGGCACCGGCCTGGGCTGTGCGCAGCGCGGCTGAGGCAGCACGCAGCGTCCTCGGATTGGACGCTCTCCCTCGCCGTTCAGTGACGTCACGCCGGAGCGGAGCGTCCCGGGGGGGCCGCCTTCTGGTTGGGCTAGGCTGGTTGTCCGGGCGACGCGTGTACACACAAAAGCCACACGCTTCCTAGGGTAGTAGAGACTAGACGTTGGGCTGCACGCCGGCTCGGTGCTGAGTACCCGCGGGCCGGGGCCAGGGCCGGGGCCTGGCGGAGAGCGGCTGCGTACGCCATGAGCCTGAGGCCAGTGCTGCAAGGTAGGGCCCGCCGGCGGGCGGTTGGGCGGTTGGGCGGCGGGGGGAAGGGTGGCGGGGTCGCTGCCCAGCGAGCCTCCCTCCCCAGGACTACAGGAATACCAGAAAGCCCGGCTCAAGTTCGTGCAGACGGTGGCAGAGCAAGCGACCAGGCCCCAGAACATCGAGACGCTGAAGAACGCGGGTGAGCATCACGTGAACCGCGTCCCGCCCGGATCCTGCCCAGCCCCACGACCCCGCCCCGGCCGGGCCCCAGCCTCGCCAGCCCAGTGCAGGACTTCTCACCCCTGACCCGGTCCCCCTAGAGTGGGGGCGGCGTCCCCATGTCCTACAGCCCGCGGGAGGCTGGGGAAGCTTTCGATTTCCAGTCTTCAGGGGTCGGGCCACAAGGGCAAATCTGCGTGGAGGGGACGCTCCGTCTTTAGCGCCGTGGGACGGGCTATCGGGCCGAGTCAAGGACTTTGGGAGTCGCTTTACCTGAATGAGAAGCTCCTTTGATTAGACTCGTTTTATGTGGGTGCTTATGCTTGTCACCCTGCCTGTGATCACCTTCTGTATCCTCACAGCAAAGAATCCCAGACTGGTTTATAGTGTTTCTTGTCTTCCATTAGTGAAACAGAAATGATATGCTTGAATATTTTCCAAGAGATTCAAAGTAGGTAAAAATAAAAACCTGGCGCAGCGCAATCTTTAGGGGTCTTTCTAACCCTCTGTTCAAACTCAGTCTCTCCCTTCACCCTCCTCTTCACTCTTCTTTTCCCTCATTCTCCCTGTACATTTTTTTTCTATTAAAAATTCTTCTGCTACCATCTGAACAGTCAGGTAGCAGTTTATCATTACTATGTATGAGAAATCCTCAGTTTGTAGGATAGAATCTTTAAAATACTATAAATTAACACATTAAATATAAATTGAGAACGTTTTGACCGAGGAAGAATATTTAGAACTACTGTTTACTTTGAATTTCTTGGAGAGGGATTACTACTGCACTCAAAGTGGTAATTTTTTTTGTCGCTGAGATCTTGGTGGGTTTTTTTTGCGTTTTTTTGAGTTCTTTTTAAAGGGTGTGTGTGTGATATATTCAACATGGAGAAAGTATAATTTTTTTTTCTTTTAGTACCAGGGATCGAACTCACGACTGCACGCTTGCAAGGCAGGCACATATGCTGCTGAACTAAATCCCCTGCCCTGAAAGTGTAATGTTTTTATCCTCTAAAAAAAGCTTTTCAGTTTGACACAATTTAGATTCACATGAAATTGTAAGAAATAATATAGAGAGAACCTGTGTTCCTGAGGAACTTATTTTGAGCCTATTTCATGTTATATAGATTTGATTTAAACATCTCTTTAGTTGCTTTTAGAGACTGATCATGCATATCCAATATATTTATTATTTTAATTAAATAATAACCTGTAAACATTGTTATGAGAACTTTTCTTTCTTAGTCATGGTGGTTGACCATTCAGATTACTTACTAAAAAAAATGACCATAGATTTAAAAATGCTTTTCAATTAACCACAATCCATGTTTATCAATCACATATTGCAGTTAGTTTATTCAGGTGAGTGCTTTCATTTTGGTAGTTATTTTGCAGTGCATTTTACTACTATCTCTGACATATTGTCTATATATTTGGGGAGATTTTGTGTTATCTCCCTTTCTGCCCAGTACACTTTTAGTAACCATGTGTTATTGATCCAGGGTAATATGAAAAACATTTTCCAAATAGGCATCCTGATCAAACAATAGTTCTCGTGCTAAGAATTTTGAATGATTGTATGTGAAAGGAATATTAAAGGTGAGGATTATTGATGGATTTTATTTTATTATTTTTTAAATCGGTACTGGGGATCGAACTCAAGACCATGTGCTTGCAAGGCAGGCGCTTATGCCGCTGAGCTAAATCCCCAGACCCCTTTTATTGTATTTTAAATCTCATGTTTCATACTGTATTTTTAAGGTGCTAATGACAGAAGTTGGATTACTTAATGTATCCATCATAATCAAAATGTTACAAGATCTTTTTAAAATATTTGAAGAATAAATTTGTTTTCTAATCAAAATTGCTACTAAGGAGAACTGTGGGAAGTATCTATAACTTTGAGAATTTTTTTCTAGTTTAGGTTGTTTTTCTTACAAATCAAAAGAGCACATATGAAAACATTAAAAAAGTTTAATGTTTGTTGTAAAATCTTTTTATGTACCCTCAAACCCTGTAGATTTGAGCCATTGTATCTTGTAGCTATTTAAAAATGAGTTTTGATGTTTCCTATGAATAAGTAGCATATGACCGTAATAGTAAAGATAATACATACTTTTACCAGTTATAAAATTTTAGCAATTGAAGGTAGTTAATTAGTTATTAAATTTAAGAAACATGTTTTGGGGCACTTGGGAATATGAAGTGATAAAAGCTCCAAGAAAATTATTTTTAAACTGGTTAGTTAAACAAAATAAACTTCTGAATGATTTATTTCTTTAAGGGGGGGTAAATGTTTATTTATATACAACCTGTAGTAAAACATGGCAAGTCAGTGCTTATGTCCATTTTCCAAAGAGGAGAAGTAAAGAAGTTTACCTAACACTTTAAGTAGACGTCTGTATGAAACTGTTTTGCTAATTGAGGCAATTGGGTTCAGGATTCAAGAAAATAATTTATGGTATATGATTTTAAATGATGTGTGTGGAACCTAGTGAAAATCTTCAGATTATTTAGTACTTAAACATGCTATGAGAAAGAAAACCTCTTGTTAGCATTCATAATGTCATTAAAACAGTATGTTCGGGTGCTATGATTCTTTTACAGAAATTTGTGGTTTCTAAAGGATAGTGCAGCAAAAAAAAAAAAAAAAAAAACAGAGTGACTTCAAACAGTTTAATCAATCATGCTATTTAAATGTGGTGTATTTTTTCAATATAGAAAGAGTTTACCATTTTGAGAGGCAGAGGCAAGAGTATCACAAGTCAAGCATAGTCTGGGCAATTTAGCAACATACTGAGTGAGACCTCTCTCAGCAAGTAAGCAGGGCTGGGATGAAGTTAGTGTGAAGGCTCTGCAGTTAATCTCTTGTACCACATGATGGACTAGAACCCACGCAAAACCAGACCAGACATTCTGCCACAGAGAGAACCTCTATTGGGTGGGGGCGGGTGGGACTGCTTGCCCACCAAGACAGCCTCTGTTTGGCTTGGGGAAAGGGTTTTTGAGGGTTGTTCTGGGGATGGGGGAGGGTTCTGCCGGCGAGCCAGATATGAGCAACAGATTGTAACAGAGTCTTGCTGTTGGAACAGTTCTGGGAAGTTTCTTTTCTTGCACCCCAAGCATGGGCAGGCTCTGGGGACAGGCTGACCCTTCATCACATACACACAAACCCACACAAGAGCTTAAAGTTGTGAATATAAAAGATAAGGAGCTGAAGCACTGACCTTTTCTTAAATATGGGGATGGAGAAACATGTTAAATATGCTTTCTGGTATATTTTACAAATTCTGAATTTGTGGGTACCTAACAATATTCAGGACATATTTAGGACTTTATGTGTCCTGAAATCAAAAGATTACTCAGAGTTTTATTCAAACTGCTATTATTAAACGGAGATTTATGTGTTTTATTATCAAAGCATTGGGCCATAGAAGAAAATAATAGAGTGAAGGCAAAAGTTTCAGTATTTTCTTAGAAAAAACTGGACAATTTAAAAAATAACCTATAGATGAGACTATAAGAGGGTGGGACTTAGAAATGGCAAATGTTGAGGGGTTAATGATATAGGTTAATTTTTTGCAGAAATGTTTGAATAACTAAATACTCCATAATTCCACTTTACATTTGTATGTTGTTTTGGGACCTTTGCTTTTCTGCTTGGAAATTTTCCTACTTTTCTTTTTCTAATTAATTTTTATGCATTCTTTATGGCTTTTTACATGTTGAGTCCTTAGGGAAGCCCTCCCTGAGGTCTTACAGTCAGTTAAATGTCTTAATTTATGATACCCTGGCTCTTAGTATTTCTCTTTTATAGTACTTATGGTACTTATCAATTACTTAGTTCTGTTTTCCCCACTAACCATAAATTCCAGGCCTACTGTAATTATCAGAAAATAGGTGTTCAAAATACATAAATAGAATGAAGTAATTGTTTTTCTAAGCATTTTTATATCTTTTCAACGATTATAGTGTTGTAACAGCTCAGGTGAGTAGTGGAGATACTTAAAGGTTTTGATAATTACCCTCACCATGTAGTGAGTTAGTGGTCTAATTCGGACTGAAACCCATTTCTTTATTGCTGACTTCACACTTTCTACTTTGCCTTGTAGGTATTAGAAAATTATTTCTAGTTGGTTCTAGAAATTCCTAACAACTTTGATGTTAACTATAAGTTAACATCAAAATAAGTCCTCTCTTGAGGTCTTTGAGTCCCATGGCTTTTTAATAATGGTGAAACGATGGCTTCTAAAAGACTTTGTTGTTTATTAGTACATATTTGTCATATTTGATCAGATTAGTCATGGGAAATTTGTACCTGTACATAACATTTTAATTCTTTTTTCCTCCATTTCCCTCATCACCATTCGACCTCTCCACTTTCTATTTATAAAAATTTTGTTCTCATTTTTTCCTTTTCCTTTCTTCCCACTTTCCCCCTCCCTTTTTCCTCTTCCCATTTGAAATTTTCTTCCTACTTCACAATATCTATCATCTATTTTGATCCTTATTTACACTTTTGAGGTCTCATTGAAAGATCATTATGGGAATTTGAATGGGGTCTGATAAGGAGTATGTTAATAAATAAATCCCTGAGACAGAGAAACTTGGCTGAATAGAGTAGGAGCCTCGTTCTGAGCTATTCAGAGAAATTCGACTAAAACTAATGGTAATTGGAAGAAAGAGATGGGCATACATCCTAAAGCCAAAATGGATCTGAAATAGGAGACCCATAGATCAAGCAAAACATAGACGACTTAATAAAGTGGCCATCCAGCTGCTGGTGCGTCACCCGACTGTGGGTGGGCTGGGACCTCCATGCTACAAATTTAAAAGAAGAAAAGGAAAAAAAAATAACTGGTTAGACTAAAATAGTGTGGCTAAATCAAGTCACAAAGGATAGACGGGATATAAGGTCTCCTGCCTCTTTTGCCTTCCTCCAAATGGAGGACACTGCAGCTCAGCAGTAAATTCCACCAGCATAAACAAGTGATCTACCAGCCTCTTTGCCTTTCCCTCTGCTCCCTTCCCTCCCCTCCTTTTCCTTCCCTTTTCATTCCTTTTGTTCACTAGAACGCTAGAACGCTACCCTAAAACCTCTAGGGACAAGATGAAAGACTGCAGAAGTACACAGTGAATGGAACAGCAAGACTCCTCCCCCATGACTTGTGGCTAGAGGGATGCAGGAATTTCAGGAGCCTTGTTCTGTGGGACTGAGCAGCAAGGTGGGGGCAGAGTGGAAAGTCACTCCACAGCACCCCACCACCTTGCCCAACAAGATGTTACAGACTGTAGTGGAGGTGGGTGGCATTGGTAGCAAGTCTGCTGGTGAAAACATGGGGTGGAACAGCACAAATCCTCCCACCCTAGTACCAGGAACTTGAGGGACTTAAGCAGCACTGGGCCTTGTACAGCAACAGTAGAGAGGTTAGCACTTCCCACTCCAGAGAGGAGCAACAATTAAACTGAGCAGCCTTGGAAGGCATCTGTAGGAACAGAAGGTAAACCCACATCACAGCATCCCAACCCACCCTGTAACAAGTGACCTGAGAGGACAAGCTTGCCAGTGGAAAAGGAACACAGGAGGCTGTGCAAGGAATAGGAGGAGCCAGCCATACATGGGACTGGGAGCAGCCCCCTGTCTTTGTCTGAGGGCTGCATAGCAACTTTGAGATGCAGAGACAAATAGGCTAAGGAGAGGCTGGGCTACCAAGGAACATACAGAAAATACTGCCTGTAGACTGTGGTCCTGCTATCCCTACCACCACCAACCACCATCTGGAGGCTAAGATTAGCCTCATTCCAGCACAAACTCTACTGCAAGCTCAGTAGGCTTTCCAGGAGTTTTGGGCTCTTAGTGGATACCACAGGCATTTTAATTTTTATTACATTTTATTTTTCTACTTTCATTGCTGGTTGGTTAGTTTTTTTTTTTTTCCTTTTTTCTTAGCCCTTTTACCTGTCTTTTCTAATAGAATGGAAAACAAAAGAAATGAACAGATCCCTAGATACATACAAATTACCAAAGTTGAATCGAGAAGATATAGAAATTCTACGTAACCCAATAGCAGTCTGTGAAATTGAAAATGTCATTAAAAACTTGACCCACAAGAAAGAAAAGCCTAGGTCCTGATTAATTCAATGCTGAATTCTACAAGAAATTTAGAGATGATCTAATGCCATCACTCCTCAAAGTCTTTAATGTAGTTGAAAGGGAAGCATGATTCCCTAATTCATTCCTGGAGGCAAATATTAACCTGAAACCAAAACCAGAGAAAGGCCCAACTGAAAAAGAGAACTGCAGGGTAGTCTTCTAATGAACAGAGACACAAAAATCCTTAATATTCTAAATGCAGCAAATTAAAGTTATACACCTTGACCAAGTATGATTCATCTCAATGCAGAGATGAAAATCATATGCAAATATATATATATATATATATATATATATATATATATATATATATATATATGCAAAACATGTAAATCAGTATATGTAATACATCATACTAAAAGAATCAAGGATGAAAATCATATCATCTCAGTAGATGCAGAAAACCTTTTGACAAAATCCAAAATCCATTCATGATAAAAACCATACAGAAAATTAGGACAGATGGTATTTATCTCAGTCTGATAAAAACGATCTATGATAAACAACAAATATTATACTAAACAAGCTGAAAGCTTTCACTCTAAAATCAAGAAGAAGAGAAAGATCTCCACTGTTACCACTCCTGTTCAGTATACTTCTGGAAATATTAACCAGAGCAGTTAGACAAGAGACAGAAATAAAAGATAAAAGAATATGAAAGTAAGACAATAAATTGTCATTATTTGCAGATGACATGATTCTCTACATAGGAGACCTCAAAACCACCAAAAAGACTTGTAGATTTGATAATCCAATTAGGTCAGGTTACTGTATTCAAAGTCGTCAGTACTCTAATATCAATAGCACTTCTATACCCACATTTCACAGAATTGGAAAAAAAATGAAGTACTTAGTAATTAATCCAACAAAGAAGTAAAAGATCTCTACATTGAAAACTACAATACTCTGAAAAGAAAATTGAAGAGAATATCAGAAAATGGAATGACATTCTTCTTGGGTAGGAAGAAGCAACATATTGAAAATGACCAAGGTGGGGCTGGGGATTTAGCTCAGTGGCATAAGCACCTGCCTTGCAAGCATGCAGTTGTGAGTTCAGTCCCCGGTAACAATAAAAATTATAAAAAGAAAAAGAAAAGAAAATGGCCAAGGAGTCCAGGATTTGACTCAGTGATACAAATGCCTGCCTGGCAAGCATGTGATCATGAATTCAATCCTCAGTACCCAAAAATAAATAAAGCCATACTCTCAAATTTGCTATTTAGATTTAACACAATCCTAATTAACATGCCATTAACATATGTCACAGAATTAGTGAAAATAATCCTAAAATTCACTTAGAACAAGAAGAGACCTATAATAGCAAAAGCAATTCTGGGCAACAGAGGCAAGGGAGAGGAAATCACAATCTCTGACTTAAAGCTATATTACAGAGCTGCTGTAATAAAAACAGCATGGTACTAGCAAAAAACACATCAGAGGATCAATGGAACAGATTATAATATGCAGAACTCTATACACACCCACTTTATCTTTGACAAAAGACCAAATATGTTCTTTGCAAGAAAGATAGCCTCTTTAGTAAATGGTACTGGTAAATGGTACTGGAAAAGCTGGCTTTCCACATGCCAAAAACTAAAACTAGGCCCATTTCTATCACCATGTACAAGACTTCAAAAATGTTCAAATTTTTAAATGTTAAACTCTAAATCTGTTGCAAGAGAAAATACGTAGACATAGATTGTTATGGTTTGTGTTTAAATGGACCCCTAAACCTCACGCAGTCATGGTGCAGCTGAATCTAGTGTTCGTGATTGGCTCATCATCTAGCACTGGGATTGGCGGTGTGAGTGCTGCTCCACCAACATATAATGTAAAGGAAGTAGGCTTGCTCTCCCCTCTTTTTTGCCCTTTTGCTCTTGTCACTTGGTAGCTGCCGTGAGCAGCTGCCCCTCAGTCATGCCACCCTGCCTTGAAGCCAGCTGAGTATGGACTGAAACCTCCAAAACTCTAAGATAAATAAACCTTTCCTTTCTTCATTTTGGGTGCCAGGTATTTTGTCTCAATGAGAGAAAAGTAACACAGAAATAGGCAGAGACTTCATAAACACAACTCAGTTCACAACTCTGATCTCATTAAGAAGCTTTTGCACATCAAAAGAAATCACCAATAGGATGAAAAGACAACCTACAGTGGGAAATAAATTAGCCAGTTGCTCCTCACACAAAGGATGAATATCTGAACATAAAAAGAACAACAAATAAATCACATCCCCTGAATCCAAAGACCCACTCCAAAAATGGGCATCTGTGATGAATATATACTTCTCAGATGAAGTAAAAATGGCAAATATATGAAAAAATGCTCAAAAACATTGATCATTGGACATGAAAATTTGATCAATCCTGAGATTCCATCCCACTCCAGAAAGACTGTTGAGCATAAAAAATAAACCAAAAACAAGTTGTGGCATGGCTGTGGGGAAAAGGGAGTGCTTCTCCAATGTTGGTTGGAGTATAGACTGCTTCAACCACTGGAAATCAGCATGGAGATTCAAAAATTAAAAAAAAAAAACCTAGGACTAGAGGTTCCATTGGACCCTGCTATTTCTATCTTATTTTCCCAAGTGATACATGCACACCCATGTTTATGGTTGCACAATTTGTAATAGCTAAATCTTGGAAATAAGCCAAATGTTCATCAACTGATGAATGCATAGAAAATGCTTTTTCTTTACATACTAGAGTTCTACTCTGCCATAAAGAAGGATAAACTTGAGACATTTATTGCTAAATGCATGAACCTTGAGACTATACTCTTAAGTAAAATAAATGAGACACACATCTGTGAATACTGCATTGTTGCACTGATGTGGGAAAACTGAAAGTGTGAGTAAGGTTCAGATTATACAAGAGGTACATTGAAATTGGAAGAAATTGCTCAGAAGGAAAGGGGAATGATGGAGGTGGGAGGAGCAAAGGAAGGTAGAGGAGAGACAGGAAGGATAAAAAGGAAACAAAGCTTTGAAAATGAGGGGAATGAGAGAAAAAGAGACAAACATATTATGTATAAGTGTAGATTCCCTACGATGAATGCGATCATTGTATATACATAAATTGTACCGATAAACTGAATTAAATATAATAAATAGATAAAAGCCTGAAAGTGTGAGGGTGTGGGAGTGGTATTTAGGACTGAAGCTGTCCTTAGAGCCCTGAGGATCTTTACGTTGTTCTAGCTCATAGGAAAAGTCTTACCAGGCCAGGAGCTTGTTAAAATCACTCACGGGGGGTGGGGGGCTCTCTTTTGTTTATTTGTTTGTTTTTGGTACCAGGGATTGAACTCACAACCTTGTGCATATGAGGCAGGCACTCATGCCACTGAGCTAAATCCCTGGCCCCTGGAAAAAAGTCTTTAATCCAGTAGGAGTTGAGAACTGAACAGTACTTGAAAGAGATATTGGACTGATAAGCTGCTTGGATCAAGGAGAGTTCACAGGAAACTTATTCCACAGGTGACCTGGTCCTTTAGCTGCCCTGTGATTTACTGGCTGCTCTCCTGGGCTCTAGAGTCCACAGTGAGGTGGTATAGAGTACTAGAGAAGATGTTTGATATTCTTTGGTTGATTGACTTAAATCTAAAACAATTCTTTTGTTTTTTATTTAATCATGCTTTATGCTGTTCCTTGGTTGGTGTGAGTAGATCTTTAAGGTTTCCTTTGAGTAGTTTTGGTCCTGAGAGAAATCCATTGCTACCTTCAGAGAAACAGCATGGCTTTGCCTTATAGGTGGATGGGTTGTGTGAAAATGTTTCCATAATTTCTCATGTAAAGGATGGGTTTTTCATATATCTCATATTTTGTTTCACACAAGTGAATGGATATTAAATTTATTGTTTATTCAAATTCATTTAAAAGTTTAATTGAAAACAAATAATGTTTGTGAATGTGTGTCTAAAGGAAGTGGTCTATCTACTTTTCTAAATATTCTAAATCCTATATCTTTGTCAAGTTATAATCAAGATTTAATCATACAGATATCAGATTATACTGCTTTTTCCATAGAAGTATCTTTATAGACATAACTTTTCAATGAAATTTATTTGGTTTTTAAGACAGAATCCTAGTATATACTCCAGTCTGGCTTATGACTTGCCTCAGCCTCCTGAGTTAAGCGATTAAAGATATTCACCTACTTGCTGGGCTTTACTTTTAATGAGTTTTTTTTCAAGTTTTTCATAACAAGTTTATAGTCTGTGTGATGAAAACTATACAAAGAAGTCTTTAAATATAAGAGAGATACTTTCAGTGTGATATTTTTATGATAAAAGATTTGCATCCTATATGTACAGAAACTTGATTCATTATGAAAATATGAGTCTTTAGGGTCTTTATGTCTGTAGATCATGAAGAGTCCTGATATTTCCAGGTAATGGTAAAGAGTCTTGATTTTCCAAAGCCAAGAATGGGCTGAGATGGAGATGCAGGAATTTCTTTACACTCCCCCAATAAGGATACTGTGGGAATCTAGGAATTATGGTTCAGTGGTTGTCCATGAAAACCACACCCAAGAAGAAACAGTAATTTTTGAAAAGGCAGTCATGGAAAAGTGTACAGGATTTGCAACAAGGAGAAAGAAAGGTTAGTTATTTTTTGAAATGTTTTCTCCACCTTCAGTAAAAAACTCACAGATACACAACTCTCTGCCCT
Organism: Hydrochoerus hydrochaeris; assembly: GCA_004027455.1. Taxonomy (NCBI): domain Eukaryota; kingdom Metazoa; phylum Chordata; class Mammalia; order Rodentia; family Hydrochaeridae; genus Hydrochoerus; species Hydrochoerus hydrochaeris. Next base: position 36,615 of record PVLA01006809.1, read on the forward strand.
CCTACAAACCCTCTCATGGAAAGTCAGACATCAGTAAATGCAGTCAGCAGGTCAGAAACTCACCAAGACATAAATATTCTACTGTTAAAGACTCTTATATAAACTGTACTCAAAAGTAACAAATCATTCCCCATGCTTAGCTTTACTTTATGTGGAAGTATGAATATTACAGAAGGTATAGAAAAGTGTGTCTGTTGTCAGAAGTAAGCTCTGATCTTTCTATGAAAATCCTTCTCCCTTCAAAGGAGTAATGCACCCTGCCCTTAACCCTCAGGGCCTCCCCATGGAAAACAGCCCCCAGGCTCAGAATGAAAAGCCAGTTCAGACTGAGCAGCCTCAGCTTTCTCCCACAGGAGCCTTGATTGAGCATGGATATCTGGACTCTGCTCCTATGCCTGGTGGCAACTCCCTGCTCTGAGTGTCTCCAAGGTTCAGGAGAGACCTGGGCACAGGGATCTGGGTGAGTTTGACTGATGGTGATTCTTCTTGTCCTCAGGTGTCCTGTTCAGGTGCAGCTGCAGGTGTCAGGACCTGGCCTTGTGAAGCCTTCAGAGACCCTGTCCCTCACCTGTACAGCCTCTGGATTCTCTTTATTATTATTATTTAAAGAGAAACAAAAGCATGTAAAGGGTAGAGATAATACAGAATTTAAAAAAAATAAACAATAAGAAGTCACTAGTTGATAAATTGTATATTGTCCTCTTAGAAATAGTTGTTCAAGTTACAAAATTAAAGCACACAAAGTAGATATTCAAACAGTGAGAGTGTAAACAGCTATGCATGCATGAGTCTCTACATATATTTCTATCCTTTCTGTATTAGAGGGAAAAATAAAAGATAGCAAGACAAAACAAAAAAATTCCTATAAAAACATGAAACCAAAAAGTCGTATAAAGTCATACAAGGTGATCTACAATGATTACTGTGTTGTTTCTTATTATCTTCAATAGAATGTCTATATCATCAGGCATAATTGAATATAGCAGTATAATTGAATATAGCAGTACATAACAATATTAGTAAAAATAAAACATTGTAGACAGTATAAAACTTCAAAGCCAGGTAATAATCAAACCATAGTGGATATTGTAGTGAATCTTGTCATCTTCAGTGCAGTTGCCTATATTCTCAGACTTGATACTATCAATCATAACAGCTCTGAATAAAATCTATCAATACAAAACAGCAATCTAACAAACCAGATTCAATTACGATCAGTCATGATAAAACAGTATAGGTTTTACAGAGCTTTAGATTAGGTTAATAGGAAATTAAGGATGATTACCATACTATATCCTGTTATTTTTGGGATTACTGTTTGTGCCCTCAAATCTAGTACAGGTAGAATGACTGGAATGGAATATAATACATCTAAGCAGAGTAGTCTAAGTAATGTGGGTTTTAAATCCTAGTGCACTATTAACAATATAGTGTATCAAGGCCATCTATGTTAGAGATTCTAGCCATCCTTCTCTGCCTCATTTCTGCTATGTTATTTTTCTGCCTTTGTCTACTTTTCTCCTCCATTCTACTGTCTGCCCCACTCATTGAGGCCTTTTTGCTACTGTTCCTAAAATCCTGGTTTTTTTCTCTCTCTCTAGAATGTCCTTCAGTATTCTCTGTAGGGTTGGATTGGTGGTCACAAACTCCCCCAGTTCCTATTTGCCATGGAAGCATCTTGTTTCTCCATTAATTTCTAGTGACAGTTTTGCAGGGTACATCAATCTGGGCTGGAGGTAATTTTCTTTCAGGACTTGGAATACTTCGCTCCAAGCTCTTCTTGATCTGATGGTCTGTGTTGAGAAGTCAGCCATGATTCTGAAGGGCTTACCTTTATAGGTAATCTGTTTCTTTTCTCTGATGGCTTTTAATATTCTGTTTTTATATTGAATTTCTGGTATCTTGATTATTATATGTCTGGGTATAGATCTGTTTTGGTTGTAGGTGGCTGGAGTTCTGTATGCCTCACATAACTGAATGTCATTTTTTTTTCCAATGCTTGGGAAGTTTTCCTTAATTATTTCCATGAATAGCCTTTGTAATTCACCTGTTTGTATTCCTGCTTCTTTGTTCACACTTATTCTTAAATTGTAGATTCTCTTGTCATCTCCTAGCCTTTGTATTGTTACTGCCTGTTTCCTTGTTATTTTTAAGAGATCTTTCTTTTCATGACCACACATTGCAAACTTGTCTTCAAGTTTTGATAGTCTATCCTTCATTTCTTTTAAGGCATTTTGCCAGCTTTCAATGGAGCTTTTAATTTCCTGGTAGTCTCTTTGAATCTGCTTCATATATTCTATATTTTCTTTATATTCTTTATCGAATGTTTCTCTCTTTTTTTTGTGTTTCTCCCTTCTTCCATCTGTATCTTCCTGAGATGCTTAGCATTTCTTTTATTAGTCTACTCATATCTTGCTTTACCTGATTAAATATTTCAGTTTTGAGCTCGTCTACAAGGTCCTGAAGATATCTTTTAATGTCCATTGAAACCATGTCTGATGTTGCATGTTTGTTGCCCTCAGTCTCCCTTGTTTTTCCTTCTCCTGGATCAGTGCTCTCAAGGTTCTGGGCTGGGGGCCTCCTCCTGTCTCTCTCTCCCATCATGGTCTTGGCTTCCTCCACATGGTTACAGTGCAGATCCCAGCCCCCTTCCCTGTTGGCCATGGTTCCTCCAAAGCACACTGGCAAGGGACCTCTGCCCTCTCCTGCCTGCTCTTGTCACTAAGATGTAAGCAGGGGCTGCTTATGCCTGCCCCTCCCCACTATGCCAGCCAAACTTCAGGGGCCTTCACCAGGTTAGTGTGTGCTAGGCACAGGGAATCGATTTGGAATGGCTCATTAGGTCCCAGCCAGGGGTGCAACTGAGTCCAAGCAAATCCCATGAATCTGCTCTGGGGAGGGAACAACCAATTTAAGTCACTGTTGCTCCCAGTTCAGGCTCCTCCTGCCTAATTCTAACATGTTGCCCATTTGGTCACGCCCTTCCTGTGGGGGAGTCTCATTCCCAGCACTGACTGTGGATTAGCGAAGGTCCCTTTGCTGGCTCCACTCTCTGTTGGGCTCACCAACCCCCTACTTAAGTGCTGCTGTGGCTCCTGTGAGGGGCGGTAGGAACGAGTTTGGGCGATTCTGCCTGCTGGCGTGGATTCAAGCTGGTGCAGACTTGGCGGGTCACCGTGAAAATGCTGTGTCCCATAATTTTTAGCTGTTTCAATTGTAGTCCCAAAGTATTTGTCAAGCTTTTTTATGTTTTAATTTCTTCCTGTGTCAAGAGGATCCATCTCCCTCTGATTGGATCTCTCCAGGGTGTATTATTCTGGCAAGTGAGTTGTTTCTGCTGGGAGGCTTTGTATTTTGTTGTTCACTGATCGACCATGTTTAGCTCCTCCAGTTTTTTTTTTTTTAATTGTGAGCCTTGTTTTAAAAATACATTTTTCCCACAGCTTCTTTATGTCTTAACTGAAATCATTTCTTGCCATTCTTTAACTAGTCTAAGCATATTTTATATTTTTGACCTCCGTAGTGCTCTTATGATAAGGCTTTAATTGTATACTAACCAATTTAAATTTTACTTTTAGACTGTTGTCCTTTTTTAACTAAAGCAATGCTTTACTTAAAAAATATCATGTAATACTTGGTATGTAATACTTGCTTTAGTTTAAAATATCATGTAATACTTGGCAACAATGACAACAGATTAAAAATGGATTCAAAGAGACATTTCTCAATAGAAGATGTACCAGTGTCTAATAAGCACAGGAAAACTTTATTCTCTCTAGCATTGTTGTCTAAAGTCAAGCAAGGAATAGCAGTAAATTTAGTAACTGTTTTAAATGCATCATATACAAGAACAAAACTTCATAAATGTGCCCTGTTTTAAGTTAGATATATCATCATTTTAATAAAACCAGTTAAGAGACAAAGCAATTATAAGCAATGGCCAAAGACAAAGCATAAATAATTATAAGCAGTGGGCAAAGTAAAAACAAAATTTGAAGCATAAAAATTTGTTACCTAAACAAGTTGCCAGTCCCATGTCTGAAACAAAAGCAAACTCATGATTCCTTCCAATGATCTTGGTGGAAGGCCTCCAAATGATATAGGAGAATGACACTCCCAACCTACAATATGTCCAGTATGAGTTCGTGTTCTCTAAAATCAAAGAATGAGTTTTAGGAAAATGGAGATTAAGAGCAGAATAAATTTATTAAGAGAAAGAAAACTTCTATCTGAGAGACAGAAGGGTCCTTAGTGGGTTGGCTTCATTGGAATTTCTAATCTTCTGGATATCTGTTTGAATTTGTTTTGTAGATTCTGTTTCTTTTCTGTATTGGGCATTAATTCAATCATTGTCCTGAGGTCATTTGTTTTATTTGTTATCTATGGCTACTCTAAATTCACTGAGCAAATTTTTCATTTTGATCATCTCTTTTTTTAACCTGATAGATTACTTTCATCCTGATTTTTCTATAGCCTCATTCATTTATTATTTTTACTAATGCTGCTACCATTCCTGAAATATCAGGTGGGTGGCTTTTGAATTCTCCTATCTCATTGTCCCCAGGACTTGTCCTTGGTTGGCTGAAGTTCTACACTTGTATTTTGCTTCTGTCTTGATATCCTGGCTAAAGTAATGCAATTAGTAAGAATAGCATGAAGCACAGCATAGAAGCTGACAAACTTTAACCAAAGGAACGAGATCTATGTTTATGTAACAAAATTCAATGTAAACCAGGAACTTGTAGCTAATAAGTTTCATCTTACTAGAGTGATTTTAACCAGTTGGAGGGAAAATTTCAGAGGGTAGGCAAAACAGAGATAAAGGTAGAAACAGGGCTGAAGGGCAAAGGACGATCATTGAAGGTTTGTGACACTATAGAAAAGAACAGGAGAGAACAAATGAAGGAGAAAGCAAAGGAATTCAAAGTGAACCAAAAATACTAGAGACAAGGTTCACTGACATGAAAACATCAAAATATCAAGAAAGTTGAGAAAGTAGAGAAAAAAGCCAAACAACACAAATAATAAAAGTAAAAGCCTAACCCCCCCAACCTAGACAGAAAAAGGAAAGTGAAACAAACACACACAAATAAAGAAGAAAAAAGGTGAAAAAAATCAAAGCAACAGCAATAACAACAACAAAACACAAAGCAGTTCCTCTGGTGTTCACAGTTCTGTGGGAGTGTCCAAGTCAGAAAGCAAAAGTCTGCTGGGGAACTCTGCCAAGTCTGAAGTAGGATTCATGCCTTGGAAGTGGGGGCGGGGCCAGTCTTCAGCCAGCAGCTTTCTAGACGTCCCTCCCTCCGTCTCCTGCCTTGGTCTCCTTACTATGTTTGTCTCTGCTTCACTCTTGGTTGCTGTGGTACCCTCAGATGGAGAAGTCCCACACTGCTCCTGGTCCTGCAGCCAGCCCATCCTGGCCCTTTCACAGCGCAGGAGGACTAAAACTGTTCCACTCACTGCCTTGTTTTTATGTATCATCGAGATACAGTTTTAAACACAGGAAATAATGAGTTTAATAAACAGGTGTAGATTAAGTTTAGAAAGTTTGTTCCAGTTTGAGTTGTGTGACTCCCTTTCTTGTGAACTTAAACTCTCAATAGCATCTGTAAAGTGGAAATAGCTGTTGACCATTTTGCATACTTTGTAGTAAGCAAAGTTAATGTAAAGAGTAATATCTAGTAAAATAACAAAAATATAATTATTATTGGTATCTTTTCCCCTGTTCCCTCAGTTTCCAGTACATAGTATTTAATAATTAACAGTAAGATTGTATGAATTCTAACCTTATTTTACCATTTACTAGTTGTGCAAATCACGTAACCTTTCTCAACCTCAATTTCTTCATCTGTAAAATACAGTAATGGAATCTGCCTTGGTTATGAAAGTTAGGTAAAAAAAAAAGAAAATTAGCTGAATTGATATAAGAAACATTATATGGAACAATGCTTGGGCATGATAAATGTGTTACTTTTCTTATTGTTGTGATATTCCTCTTACATATTCAATCCTAGGATGAATATTATGAAGCTAGTAAGACAGTCTACTTCCATATCTCAATGAATTTATTTGGCAATATTATTCTTTTTTTTTAAAACAGGGTAAAATTAAACATAACAAAACAGAAAAAAACAGATCATTAGATAACAATGTAAAAGAAACATTTAAAGCAAGACAACCAGAGATCTTCACTGTCTATCATGTTGTCTCATTTTCTTCCAAAGAGTTGTCCATATATTTACATACAGTGAATTCATACAAAACAAAATAATATAGAACTGATCAGAACAGGATGATGAAGGCATTTTAGGTCTTCAAGACCAGATAATAAGGAAGTCAACAATGGCTACCATAATATATCTCATTCTCTTCAAAATAGCTGTCCATACCTTCATGTGTGTTGAAATTCAATGAACAAAACAGACTAAAATCACTCTGAACAAATAATAATAGTATTGCTGGATTTTACATCGTGACACTATGGAATCAGCACTGGGTACTTCAGTGCCTCTTTTTCTTCAAAGTAGATGTTCATTTTATCATGCATTATATAATCAATTCTCATAAACTGTGTAGGAGAAGTTCTATGCGTGCACGAGTCTCTACATATATACCTATCCTTTCTGCATTATTAAAACAGAACAAACCAAGACAAAACAATACAAATTCCTAAAAAAAAAAAAATGAAACAGAAAAAACATATAAACAACAATAGCAAAGATCCCAGAACACTGGCAATATAGGCCTTCAAAACAAGGTGGTATGAGCATAACTAGAGTTGTGATTTTGCATAATGATCATCAGGAGTTCCTCAGATCACTGTGTAATAATATGCACAATTGTGCCAGTCCTATGAATGGTAACCAGTTTGTTCTAAGAACTTATAGAGTTTGTAGCACAATCATCTTAGCTATCCTAAGTTTGTTTATATAATTTTAGACATTCTTTTCCCTTCCTTTTTCCTCATTTTCCCTGAGATACTATTTTTTCTCCTTTAAGCAGATTCTTATCCTTTCACTGTAATTATTGAATTTTTTGTATCTTATGTACTCTTACCATTTCTTACATTAAGGAGATTATATGGTGTTTACACATATGAGTCAGATTTATTTTACTTATGAGTATGGTCTCAAGTTGCATCCATTTACTTATAAATATCTCAATGTGATCATTCTTTATAGCTGAGTAGGACTCCATTGTATAAAAATACCACATCTTTTTTATCCATTCCTCAGTTGATGGGCATTTAGGTTGTTTACAAGATCTGGCTATTACAAATTGTGCTGCTATAAACATGGGTGTACATATATCACTGTGATACCATGTTTTCAGTTCTTCTGGGAATATGTCTAGAAGTGGAATAGCTGGGTCAAATGGGACCTCCTACTCCAGCTCTTTGGGAAATCTCCATACAGACTTCCACAGTGGTTTCACCATTCTACACTCCCACTAACAAGGCAGAAGAGTTCCTTTTTCCCCACAGCCTCTCCAGCATTTGTTGTTGGTAGTTTTCTTTATCCTAGCCATTCTTTCTGGCATGAGATGGAATCTTAGTGTGCTTTTAATTTGCATTTCTCTAATGACCAAGAATGCTGAACATTTTTCATGTATTTATTTCCATTTGTATTTCTTCATCTGATAACTGTGTGTTCATGTCAGATGCCCATTTTTGGATTAGGTCTTTGAATTTCAGGGGTCTGATTTTTTAAAATTCTTTATATGTTCTAGATAGAAGTCCTTTGTCTCAGGGACAGTTCACCAAGATTTTTTTCCAATTTCTGGGTTTTCTTTTCACTATGCTGGAGATTTCTTTCAACATGCAGAAACTCTTTAATAAGATGTGATCCCGGGTATTGATTCTGGGAAGTATTTCCCATGCAGTTTGATTCTTGTTCATGAATTCTCTACCTACCCCTATGTCTTCAAGATTTTTACTTACTTTGTCTTCCAACAGATTTAGTGTTTCTGGTTTAATATTTAGATCTTTGATCCATTTTGACTTTAGTACATGATGATGGCATGGGTCTAGTTTTAGTTTTTGGCATATGGAGAGCCCATTTTTCCAGCACCATTTATTGAAGAGACTATACTTCTTCCAGTGGACGTGTTTAGCCCCTTTATCAAAGATAAGGGGCTGAGAGTGTTTGTAGTTGTAGTTGTATCTTCTAACCTATTCCATTGATCTTCAGGTCTGTTTTTATTCCAGTACCATGCTGATTTTATTACAGTAGCTTTGTAGTATAACTACAAGTCAAGGATTGTGATGTCTCCTGCCTTGCCTTTGTTACTCAGAATTGCCTTTGTTATTCTGGGCCTCTTCTGGTTCCAGATGAATTTTAGGAGTGATTTCTCTAGATCTGTGAGGTATGCTAGTGGTATTTTGATTGGGATTGCATTAAATCTGTATACCAATTTTGGGAGAATGGCCATTTTCACAATGTTTGTTCTTCCTATTCATGAACAAGGGATGTCTTTCCATTTTCTGAGGTCCTCTTCAATTTTTTTCAGGGTATTATAATTTTCCCTGAGTAGATCTTTTGCTTCTTTTGTTAGATTAATTCCTAAGTATTTCATTTTATTGTATGCTATTGTAAAGGGTGTGGCTTCTCTTATTTCTCTCTCAGTGATTTTGTTGATAGTGTATAGGAATGCTATTGATTGTTGAATGTTGGCTTTGTTTCCAGCTATATTACTGAATTTATTTATTAAACCTAGGAATCTTTCAATGGAGTTTTGGGGGTCTTCTATGTACAGCATCATGTCATCTGCAAATAATGATAATTTAACTTCTTCTTTTCCTATCCTTACTCCTTTTATGTCTCTCTCTTGTCTAATTGCTCTGGCTAGTATTTCCAGTACTATGTTGAATAGGAGTGGTGATAAGGGACATCTTTGTCTTGTTCCTGATTTTAGGGTAAAGACTTTCAGTTTTTGGCCATTTAATATGATGTTGGCTGTTAAGTTGTCATAGATGGCTTTTATCATATTGAGGTAAATTCCAATTTTCACTAAGGTTTTTATCATGAATAAATGTTGGACCTTATCAAAAGCTTTTTCTGCATCTATAGAAATGATCATGTGGTTCTTATTTTTGGCTCTATTGATATGGTGGATTACATTTATTGATTTGCATATGTTGAATCATCCCTGCTTGTCTGGGATGAATCCCACTTGGTCATGGTGTATAATTTTCTTGATGATTTGCTGCATTCTGTTTGCCAAAATTTTATTGAGAATTTTTGCATCTATGTTCATTAGGAAAATTGGCCTGTAGTCCTTTTTTTTGGTTGGGTCTTTCTCCGGTTTTGGTATTAGAGTAATATTTGCTTCCAGGAATGAGTTAGGGAGAATTGTTTCCCTTTCAATTTCATTCAAGAATTTGAGGAGTGTCAGCATTAAATCTTCTTTGAATTTCTTGTAGAATACTGCAGTGAATCCATCTGGACCTGGGCTTTCTTTGTTTGTAGGGATTTAATTACATTTTCAATTTCGTTAATTGAAATTGGGTTATTCAGCAGTTTCACATCTTCTTTGCCCAGCTTTGGTAATTCATATGTTTCTAGGAATCTGTCCATTTTTTTCTGTGTTATAAAGCCTATGAGAGGGGCTGGGGATTTAGCTAAGATATATTTGTATTTTTGTTTGCCTGCAAATACTGTTTAATTTCTTCTTTAATTTCCTCTGTGATCCACTGGTTGCTCAGGAGTGTAATATTCAATTTCCAAGTATTTGTGAGGTTTTTGCAGTTTCTTTTGTCATTAATTTCTAGCTTTATTGTGCTATGATCCGATAACATGCATGAGAGAATTTCAATTCTTTTGCATTTATTTAAGCATTTCTTTGGGTAGTATATAGTGGCAGTATTATTCATGCAGCCTTTTCTGATTGTGAATCCCTAGCTGAATTTCCCTCCTACCTCTCTTGGCTCTCAGAGAGATCATGGTAAAATTTCCAAAATAAAGTGTACAATCAGAGAGAAGACCACATTTAAGACTTCATTGAGAAGAAAAGAGCATAAACCTTAAAAGGATTTGCAAAACTTCATGGGAAAACCTATCCCGCCCCTTTGCCTGCTAGCCAGAGGCTAGGCATTATTATAGTATACTCTATCTCCTCTGTACTTCTTACAACTCTATCAGGTCACATAGCTGTTTATTGGCTGAATCAGCGATTTTAACTCTGCCACCTCCAAGGAGTTTCTTATTTGTATGCTGTGTTGCCTATTTAATAACTACAACTTGTATGATTTTATATCTTTGTCCATTAGATGCTTTAAATATCCCATTAGATTTTAGTGGACATTTTTGTTTTGACTTTTGCCCTTACTTTTCCACAAATATACACTAAATTGTGTGTTTACTTTTTAATTTAAATTTTGCTTAATTTTGCTTTTCAAAACTTATCCCAGGTATAATATATTTGCTGAGGCCTCTTCTTCTCGATGTGGTCCCAACAATTCAGCAGACAGCGGCTTTGGCTCTTGGGAGACTGGCCAATTACAGCGATGACTTAGCAGAAGCAGTTGTAAAGGGGGACATCCTTCCACAACTTGTTTATTCACTGGCAGAGCAGAATGTAAGATTTACTTTAAAAACTTAATATGTTGTTTTAGATTTTTAAAAAATTGATAGTTTGTTCACAGTTGTGAACTTATAGGCTTTATAATTATTAAGATGATAATATAACCTTGAATTCTTTGAATTATGCATAATATCTTTAGGGTATTTTGTTTGGGAGAATGATATACAGTCTTTGTTAATGTAAAGAGATAACTGATTTAAACATTTTTTAGGAAATTTTAAACTAAGCAGTATTTTTATATATGGGAATTTTAAAGAGTTATAGGATCAGTCTTAGGGAAGACTGCGTATGGCCTTTGGCAAACAAATACATGAAAGTGAGCCCTGGCATCAATAGACAGCCTTCAAGAAAGGGGTAGAAAAGCAACCAAAAGGGAGGGAATGTGCTTAGTGGAAGGTTTGCTAAAGCAGTTTTCACTAACTAAACAAGCATGTCTACACTATTGGACATAGTCTATAAGTACCCCAAAATATTCCCTTCCTGTATGATGCTATTCTACATTTCTATGTAGTGCCCTTTTTGATTAAGAATCGTTTTAAATAGGGTCATGGACTGTTGAGTTTACTCAGCTAGTTTATCATAACATCCTAGCTACTCAGGAGGTTGAGGCATGGAAATCACAAGCTCAAGGCTAATCGGGGAACTTAGTGAGACCCTGTCTCAAAAATAACAAGGGCTGTGGATGTACCTCAGCAGTGGAGTACTTTCCACCATGCAGGGGACTGTTTTAAATTCTTAGTCCTGCAAAAAACAAGTACACAAGAACAACTTGTGCACAAGTATTTAAAGTAACATTATTTACATTAGCCAAAAGGTGAAAGGACCCCAAATCTACCTGCAGATGAGTGGGTGAACAAACTGTTGTATAATCATACAACAAATTATTATGCAGTCATAAAAAGGAGTAATGTGTTGATAAATGCTACAACATGGATGACTCTGAGGAAGCATTCTGCCAAGTGAAAGGTCCACCACGCTATAAAGGCTTGTGTTACATGTTACTGTTCAGATGAAATATACAGAATGTGGAAATCCATAGGAACAGAAGCAGGTTAGTGATTCTTCTGGGAGAAAGCAGAATAGAGGGACTGATTAATTTACAAAGGACTTTTGGGGGGAGGTCTTTCTGAGACAGGATCTTGCTACACAATTCAGGCTGGCTCTGAGCTCACTTTGTAGCCCAGACCGCCTTGAACTCGCAGTGATCCGTATGCCTCTGACTCCCAAATGCTGGGGTTATAGGCATGTACCACTACATTTTGCAATGTATGTATTTTGCTAGAATTTTAAAAATAAAATAAGAAAGAAGACCTAAGTGTGCAAAATTTTATTATAGATTCAAGAGTCACTTACTAATGCCTCCACATGGAGCACCATAACTTTTATTTTTGTTGTAGATATTTTTTCTTTAATAAATACTGTTAGACATCTTTCCTCCTGAATTCTTAGTACTACCGTTTGAGGACAGGGTTTGTCTTTTTGTGTCTCACACAGAAAGTACTCAGTAGGAATATAATAGTTACAAAGACACAAAAAATATTGGGCAGAAAAGTGAGGAGTTGTTGAGAATGCAGTGTCATTCTCAAGTTTCTGTCTTTACCCTGCCAGCCTGTCAATCATTTCTGAGCTTTAGTCTCCTCTTTATGTAGTGCAAAGTACTGTGGTTTTGCTTTTGCTTTAAGGCAATTCTTTTCATGATGAATGAGATAGAGGAGCATTAGAAATTTGGAAGAAGAGAAGATGAGAAAGAAAAGTGGAAAGTGGATTATAGGAACTGTAGTTAGCAGTAACTATTGAAACCTATAAAGTATAAATTTAACAGATCTGCCAAAAAAAAGGTCCAATTAGCTGAAAGTGATAGTAAATGTATTATCATTATTTTTATACAATTTAAGGAAATCTATGGAAAGTTACATGAAAATTTTACTCTAATTCTTGTAAGAAATTAATAAAAATTGGTTTATAACTTAAAATATTAGTGGAAATTGGTTTGTAACTTTAAAAAACTAAAGACAACATACCTCATCAAAACATTAGTATTAAAGTGGCATATTTCTTATAGCAGTAGCATACATTTTAAAACATGTGTTAAAAAAAACCTGTGTTTTTTTCTTGTCTATAATTCTTGTATCACTGTTTTAGCCTCATAGAAGGCTTCGAAAGCAGGTGCCCTAAAGTTAGTTAATGCATCACTTTTTCGTATTCACTATAAAAAAAGAAACTTCAAATGTAAACTAGATTAATTGGACTTTATTAAAAGGATTATGAGACTATTACAGTCATTTAAACATTAAATAGTAGTGTTAACCAAAATATTTCTCTAAGTTTAATTTTTATAATAATAGGATGAGAAACTTTTGTATGTCAGTTTCATTTTTCATTAGACAAAATTTATGTATAGAAAATATTATAATATAAAGCAGTTTTAAAAATTCAGTGATAATTTGCTTTTCTCTTCTTAAAAGTACATTTCGAGAGGAGACAAATAGTTTACGTCCCTTTGTAGCTTATTTATTTGTCAAATATCTCATGAATATTTTGTCTATGCTTATGTGATGGGATAATTTGGGACATGCTATACTTGCCCACTGAGGGCAAGTAAAGGGAATGACAGAGTTTAACTGCATGGTGCTGCTAATCCAAGAGCACCTGTGGATCAGACAGCACCTGCCAGTGTAAGACAGAGGCACAAAGTCCCATTAATCTGTGAATTTGTGGAATAAAACTTAATCTTTTATTCTGTAGAATTTTCAGTGCATGCTTCAGAATAAAACATTTGAAATATAATTTAAAACTGACCTTTTTTTTCAGTTTAGTTACTGAATGGAAGTGATTGAGGACTATAAAATAATCAAAATGACTACATAATGTTTTTCAACTTTTGTTTTAAAAGAAATTGGGCTTTGTTTTAATGTTCCCTTTGTTCTACTTTGTATTTTGTGGATGTGAGTGCACAGTTCCTCTTGGGTCTGATCTCTTGCCCTGGTAGCGTTTCTACAAGAAAGCCGCTGCGTTCGTGTTGCAAGCAGTTGGAAAGCATTCCCCCCAAAGAGCGCAGGCCATAGTTGACTGTGGAGTGCTGGATGCACTGGTGATATGCTTGGAGGACTTCGACCCTGGCGTCAAGGAGGCTGCAGCCCGGGCACTTGGATGTGTTTCAAGACATAATGCGGGTAAGGGGGCATATTGGGAAATTTAAGTAAATCCAGTTTTTAAACTGTACATGGGGTTTTAAGCATATTTTTATAAATTATGAGAGATCAGTTTTAAATAACAGCCAGTTGTTTGGATCACATATCCACAAAATACCTGTCTTAATCTGAGCAGAAGAAAAATTTAAAGGGAAAGAAAAGGGTGTGGCAGGCCATAGGCATGTGGGATCAGGTCTGAGTCTCAAGACCTTGGTAGATTTGTTCAGGTATAAAGATGATTATGCCATTCAGTCCTCAAAGGGGTCATTAAGGTCTGCGCTTTCACGAGAGTCTTCCGAGACGCTGAGGAATCACACCATAAGAGTGAGTGCAGACTTGGACGTACCTTTGCAGAAACTGTGCTGCTCTCTTATTGGACTGGGAGAAGAGCCACTTTCTCCTAAGAACTAGGATCTTAGTGAAGTCATTAAGACAGGACTGGGGCTTCTGGGGAAAGGCTGTGCTGACACATGCAGATAATAAGAAATACACAGGAAACAGTCACCCCACCATTTTGTACAAGTTGCTTATGAACAAATAGCATACTAAGAAAATGGAAAAAATAAATCAACTTTAATGATAGTCAACAAACTGCAGTTTTAAACATCAACAAGATATCTTTATTCCTCGACTGTCATGGGGTAGGGAATAAAGTAGCAACACAGCCAAGTGGTTAAGAGCACCGTGGCACTAGGCAGCAGGTAAGTGTGAGTATAAACATTATCATTCAGCTGCTGCATAACCTTGAATATGGCTGTTCAACTTTGTGAACCTTAACCATGAACTCCTTTGAAGATCAGTTTTAATAAAAGAATCGCACTGGCCACTATGCTTTCCTCTCCCTGGCCCTTTCTAAATGCCATTTCTTCCTCGAAGCCCACTGACCATATAAGGAGTGCAGCTTCTGAAACTGAGCCAAAATAAACTTCCCCTCTTTTAAATTGTGAGTTCTGGCTATTGTGTTCAGCAGTGGAAATTGACTAAGGAAGGTTGGGTACTGGGAGTGGAGCTATTGCTGTGACTACGTGACCATTTGGAAGTGGTTCATGGAATGAGTTTGGGGCAGTTTGGAGATGCTGGGTTATTGAAGCTATAGAACGCTAGATGCTAAGATTGATGGGAGACTCTAGCAAAGGCTCAGGAGCTTTCGGTTGGGAATAAGGACTCCACTGGCACTTGGGCTTGAGGCTATATGTATTTTATACTGGCAGAAAATTTTTCTACATTTTGCCTGTTTCCCGAGGCTCTGCAGGAGACTGAGATTAAAACTGATGGACTGATTGATCTGCTGGAAGAAATTTCAAGGCAGGCCAGCACTCAGACTGTGGCATGGGTACTTCTGGATGCTTTCAGCCAGGCTTATAATGAAAACCAGGAGCAACAACTCATTTTAAAAATTTATTGTTTTGTCAGACAAGGAACAACTGAAAAGGTGGAGCAAAGGAGAGCAAGATTGCTAAAAAAGGTTAGCATCAGAAAGAAGCCAGGACAATAAAACATGTCTTGATGGCATCTCAGCAATCAGCAAGATCGCACCCTTAACAGGCTGAATATTGTAAAAATATAAATATAATCTCCTCTGAAAATCTACCTCAGCATCCTGCATCTCTGCAGTTGCAGACTTGTGGAACTGCCTCTAGTCAGATGGAACATTTCTGAAGGGTTTTTGTTTTTTTTTTCTGATGAAGGCTTGTAGCTTTGAGACAGTCTTTAAATGCAAAACATGTACTGGCCTGTTTGACTCACTTGACTTTTTTTTTTTTAAAAGGAATAAAACGGAACAACAAAATGAAGCAAAAACAGTGATGAGACAGTAGGAAATTTACCATAGTTACTATGTTGAATATTGCTAACCTCTAAATAGTTGCCTAGGCTACCAGCTTTGGGTTTGCAAAGTCGGTCAAGTAATATAAGTGTTAGGTTGTTTGTTTAGTTGTTACTATCTCAACCTGTGTTCCTCCAAATCAGCTGGTTGCTTACAGCAAGGGGATTGGGGGTGGATGTTCTTGTCTCCCAGCCCACATTCTAGTTGGCACATGGGGGGCTGTATAACTTCCTTCTTGGTTCTCCCCAGCCACCAGGACCACCACTGGCACGTGGTCGGTGCTGTAGCTTCCTTCCTGGTTCTTCTTGGCTGGCATAGCATCTGCTAGTGCACAGGGGGCTGTGTAGCTTCCTTTCTTGTTCCCAGCCAGCATGGCCACCACTGGTGTACAAGGGGCTGTATAGCTTCCTTCTTGGTTCTCCCTGGCCTGCAGGGCTACCTTTCTTGCTTAACTTTTTAAAGAATCCAGAACTACTGTCTTCAAAGCCAATGTATATTACTTCAAACACTCAAATACTGAATCCATGTTTTGGGATTAAATCAGTGACTTTAAAGACCAGGGAAAGAAAACAAGATAAAGATAATGAGTAGAGGGAAAAATGACATTTGTGAGTGTGAGAAAAATGTCACATGAGACTTTTTCATAATACACAAGTTGCCTTTCCATGTTTTTCTTACTTCTGCCTGGTATTAGAAATGCTAGTTACTCAGCTCAAATTACAATTAAGGGGGTCACTGTCACTTGTGGTCATTGCTTCTCAGAAGTGTTGATGGTAGTCAGACTCTGCAAGGACCTTCACTGATATCTGTCAGGTGTCACTGACATCCTTAGGAAGCATCCTCCCCGACTCTACTAGGAAACTATAGAAGTGATGGCATGCCACTCCTGAGGTTGGATTGTAACTCATGGGATCAGTCTTGGGTCCTCTTCTTGGGATTACTCGCTCGCTCTCCGTGGGAAGCCTCATCAAGTGCATCCTGTTCAGAAGCCCACCTGGTGAAGAACTGGAACTTCTTCCTCACACTGTCATGAGTCTGTCACAATCAAGGATCCAGCCCTGTAGTCTGTGCCCTTGATTGTAGCTGAGAAGCCCTGAGCCGGAAGCAGCCAGCTAGGCCATTCATTACCAGACTCCTGACCTACAGAAACTGAAACAGTAAATGTTTGTTTAAAATGATGAATAAAGCCACCAAAGTGTAAAGAAATGGTTAATCTGTGACTTTCTTATATTTTGTAATGAAATAGATTAAAATAGCCAGGGATTTAGCTCAGTAGCATAAGTGCCTGCTTAGCAAGCACAAGGTTATGAGTTAGATCCCAGTACCAAAAAACAAAACAAAACAAAACAAAACAAAGCAAAACAAAACAAAACTCTTATGGGGCTTAGAAACCAGAGTTACAAGCAGTGTTGTTAAATTACAATGCCATGAAGTTAAATCAATTAGAGTCCCAGAAGCTTTTTATTTCTAATTTTCAGTGTGCGTGCTAATACATGTTTTTGTCTCTCTTTTTTTTTTTTTTGTAAACTGTCTTCATTTTGACTTCTTTTTATGAGTTCTCAGAATCACTCAGTTTTATTGCAGTTCTTCCCTCCTGTGTCCCCATTATGAGCAAAAATTAGCCGAATGTTATAATACAGGTTTAGAGCCACACCCTACCTCCACTGCAGGCTGTTTAGGATTTTGTCAATTTCTTGGAATTTTCTTATATAACCACTACAGTGTATCTTCCCTTATGACTTCAAGAATTTAAAATGGAAATAATATCACCTTTCCATATCCACCTATCCATAGCATATTGCCACAGGTTATTTTAAAGGTGTAAGATTTAAACCTGAGGTTGAGACAGGTGGTTGAGGTTACATAGCTGGCCTCCAGGTGAGCTCGCACGTCTGTGCCCTAGCTGACAAAGGCGACAGGCAGATACCAAGAGTGACTGGTACAGAAGCACCAGAGAAGCAGTAATAGGGAAAGGAGAAAGATACACGAATGAAAATGAATATTGTGTTTAAAAATTACCTTCATCTTCTGATTTCTTCCCTTGGGAGGGAGGCAAACGCTTTGCCTGCTGTCCGGTCACAGCATCATTTCTGATGAACCTGTTACACTGCCAGGGTGATACCCCAGTCTTCCTGCTGTTGTCCTCTTTGAAAGAAAAGCCACACTGTCTTCTTATATATCTTTGGTTCCTAAGATCACATATGGACTTCTCATTGCATAACGTATCTCATATTAGATTTAAAAAATAATAGCATTTACTGGTGAACACAGTGTTTGCATGTAGAAGTGAGTCACTGGCACCAGTGTTGAGCAGATCTGGCCTCTAGCAACTTTCCATTAATACTCAATGAAAAACTGAACAGGCTCTTTATACAATAGTGAGACTTCTGACATAACTACAATAATTTAAGAAAAACAAATTATGATCACTAACCTGTTTGGTAATATTCTTATAGAGCATGCTATTACTAACCTTTTGAAAAACTAAACATTGTATTTCTTCAAATTAAAAACTGATATATAAATTGTTATTTTAGCTTGACAAGATACTTATCTATGTCTAATTCATTATAAATCTAGGAAAAGAAGAACAGAATATAGAAAAGTTCATAGAGATGGGTGCATGTGATTCAGCAAGAGAAGCTAGGGAGGCAGTGAAAACGCAATCTATAACTGCACAGTGCTTAGAAGACATCTTTACACACATACTTCATGGGCTGCTGGCCTGTCTTCCATCCTCTGTAATGCCAAAAATGTATTCTTTAAGCTGTCATTCTTGGGCATAAGAAACATCATGTATATTCAAAAGGTACTTAGCTAACTTCAGATATGTAACATGACTAAGATAAATTTAGTATTTTATATAAACATTACATTTATATAAAAGTATGCTGCACAGTTGCAGATATCATTTTTGAAAGTTTTTAATGCACAATGAAAACACTGCTTTTTATTTTGTATAAAGCATTTTTTAAATATTAGAAATTTTATGAAATTTAAAAATTGAGATTATTGACACAAGAGCCATGTTAATTTTTACTCATAAATAGCACAAAATATTGCCTAATTAGTGTAGTTAATAAATTTTTGGTGCTTTAAGTTTCTCTGTTGTAAATCATTCATGAAATACTTGCCTATTGAAAAGTACAGAATTGTCAGAATTTAAACAGCTTACATCTGCTTGCATCCATTAAAATAATAATAATAATAAGCCATTTCAGTCTAATCTGCTTCCATTGTGTTCATGTAAATGGAGGTCCATCTGGTGACCTGTGTTCTTTTCAATTCAGGATTGGCCCACATGGTTTATGGAACCAGAAAGACTGATTTGAAATGCAGGCGTTGAGAAGTACACCCTCCACATTATCCTTTGCCATGTCTGTCAGGGTGAGGGTCAGTCACCCCTACTCACATAATTACTTTTCTTGGATCCACAGAACTGTCACAAGCTGTGGTGGATACAGGAGCTGTTCCTCTCTTAGTGCTCTGTATCCAGGAACCAGAGATTGCTCTGAAAAGGATTGCGGCCTTGGCTCTGAGTGATATTTCAAAGCATTCTCCAGAGTTAGCACAGACAGTGGTGGACACAGGAGCTATCCCTCACTTAGCCCAGATGATCTTCAACCCTGATGCTAAATTGAAGGTACTTTGTGGTATGGTTGAGTGGCAAACAAACCAGACTCCCTGCAACCTAGCAAAATGGAAATGTGTACAAATTCAAATTATGCAGCTGAAAAATAATTGGTAGTAGAAAACAGACATGAGGGGCTTGAGATATAGCTCAGCAGCACAGCACCTGCATGGCAAGTGCGAGGTCCTGAGTTTGATTTCCAGTTCAAAAAAAAAGAAAAGAAAAAACAGACGTGGACATATTATGTCACAAATATTTTAATATACGAAAATAATACTGTATGTGTTCGACAATGAAACTCTGATTGGGAAAACTGTGTGCAATGTTGAAAATTAAAAGTACCATCAGTGTTAGCATCAAAAATTAAAATAAGGCATCAAATCTCAGGGTTGGAAGGGAACTAAAGATTTTCTAGCCTCCAAAAGTAATATTTAGGTTTCTTATGAAAACGTTCATACTTCAGTTAATAGTAATCAATTATGCTTTTGTATTCTAGTTTTAAATTATCAAATTAAGATTGATGGTGAAAAGTTCTTTGAAATAATGCCAATATCATGCTAAAAATATGTTCTGCTTAATCATTTTTATATTAACTTACCACATGTATCATAAATTAAGTATAATTAAGAAATAGTATTCATCCAGTAGTCATTTGATCATCTGCAATACAATTTTTAAATAGTACAAAACTAATTTGGGAATTAGGAAATTTTAAGAAAATGGGTATGAGACTAGATTGTGAAGGTCTCAAACCCTGGAAATATTGTTTGACATCTAAGATTTCCTTTTTACAAAGGACTTTGAATTATGCATAAAGTTGTTTAAATTATATCTGATTTCTTTGGTGAACTAGTGGAGTCTACATAGTAATGTTTTATTTTGTTTGTTTTTCTTAACAGCAACAGGTCCTTTCAGCTCTCAGTCAGATTGCAAACCATTCTGTGGATCTGGCAGAAATGGTTGTTGAAGCAAAGATTTTTCCCGTTGTACTTACCTGTCTGAAGGACAAAGATGAATACGTGAAGAAAAATGCTTGCACTTTAATTAAAGAGATTGCAAAACATACACCTGAGGTGAAAAAGATTTTTAAAAAGCTTCAAGATACACTAATACATAGTTTTAGTTTGTAAATAAAACATCAATTTCTTTTGGGGCCACAGGGATTTGGCTACACGGTCTGGTTAGGTCAGGGCTTTCTCATCCTCAGTAGTAACGGCATTATGGATTCGGTAATTGCGTGGGGAGCTGTTTTATACATTGTAGGATGTCCTTTAGCACATCCCTGTTCACTGGATGCCATAGCAGGCCTCATTGAAGAGGTGTCAATCAAAGCTGTCTCCATACATTGCAGATGTTCCCCAGTGGACAAAATCCACCTCCCCCCCAGCTGGGTTGTAATAATAGAGTTTGAGTTAAAGTATCAGTTTCCAATCATTTCCTGCTTTCTATTTCTGGATTGTGGGGCCTGTGAAACTTCACAGTCCTTACCATTTTATGTCACCTGGGATCAGTGAGAATATTTGACCTCCACACTGAGACGGACACAGAGATCTCTGGCCTAGGATGACCATTCTAGTAGCTGGTCGTATACAGTGATTTCCTGCTCTGAGTTCTTAGGCTAAAGAGGAGCTAATTAGCTTAGCACTTTTCCAGTCTGATCATTGTCTTTTGGCATTCAGTGATTAATCTGTTTTAGGTTCACATTGTGACTGAGGCTTTCAGTGTCTAGCCAGTTATGAACTAGCCCTAGGCTTAGTGTTTAGATGAGGAATTTTGGCATCTGCTATACTAGGGATAAAAGTTGTGCTATTAATGTATTTTTTAAAAGTGAACCACAGAGTAAAACCTCTCACAGTGAGTAAATTGTGTATTTGAAATGGCAGGATATTATATTCATATGTTTCTTTTAATAAATATAGTAGTTTCTTTAAATGATAGTTCCACTTTATCAGTTGTTTTTTATATTCTAAATAAAGCATAACCATGCTGAACTTAAGATCATGTTATGCTTTCTATTCTTATTAGTTAGCTCTGTTCTTGCCTCTTAGCTTTCACAGTTGATTGTTAACGCAGGAGGGGTGGCCGCAGTGACCGACTGCATTGGGACCTGCAGAGGTAACACACGGTTGCCTGGCATCATGATGCTGGGTTACGTGGCTGCTCACTCCGAGAACCTGGCCATGGCAGTGATCATTTCCAAGGTGCGTCCTGCTTCATCTCCTGGTTATTGCAGTAAGATGTTCTAAGACGGAACCTCAGGTTGATGGTACTCCCCCCTCCAATTATAAAGTATAACTTTTTGGAGCAAAAGATTGATTAATTTTGAGTCTACTATTGTTCTTGTACTTGAAAAAAAAGGTAATCCCATTAAAGATTCCAAATTTACTTTTTTAACAAAGGAAAATGAAACTTTAAAATCTTACACATTCTTAGTCACAGTGGAATATGGTTTTGCCTTGTCTATGTCATTTGTTTGTTAATTGTCCCTCTATCTGATGGGAAAAATCTATTCTTAGGTAAGTCAAGTTGTGAAAGAAGATAATTAAGGTAATTTAGTTCTAGGATTTTGTTGACTTAAGAAATGACAGCCTCTGTGATGTGCACATTTATTGAACCACTTAAAAAAAAAAGATCAAGGCTGAGACAATTTCACCTACTGTCTGAGACATGCAGGATTGTTTAATCTTGCTCTAGTTTACAACGCTTGTTGTTTTGGTCACCGCTGCAGGGTGTACCCCAGCTGTCAGTCTGCCTGTCAGAAGAACCAGAGGACCATATTAAGGCTGCTGCCGCCTGGGCCTTAGGACAGATTGGGAGGCACACTTCCGAACATGCGCGGGCGGTCGCCGTCACAAACACCTTGCCCATCCTGCTTTCTCTGTATATGTCAACAGAACGTTCCGAGGATCTGCAAATGAAAGTGAGGATAGTTCTGTGAAGATCTGTTAGACTTTGACTCATTTAAAAAACAAATAATTTAAAATATTTAGTTTTTCTTATGTCCAGAAATATAAATTTATTAGAAAAGTTAAAGTCACTATTGTCTCTAAAATTTCTTGCTTTGTGTTAAAGAGAGCTATATAGGTGCAGCATTTTTGTAAAATGTCTTGTTATTACATTCAGCGTTCCTGTCATCCTATGAAATAGGAATAGAATAATAGGATTTTTGAGTTTACAAATTTGCTGATACCTTTGCTTCATTTCATTTTTAAAAATAAATAAGCCCAAAAGAATTTAAGGTGCTTTTCCAAGGTATAATGTAGCAACTGGAGTATGTCTAAAGCTGTATAATTTACCTTATTTACCTCTCCTAACTCCAAGGCTGCCTGATCTTTTAATGGTCTTGTTTTTATTCCTTAAAATATTGCCCAGAAAAAAATTTGAATAAACATTTCATCAAAGAAGACATAAAAGTAATCACTGACACATGAAAATACGTTCAGCATCATTGTTTCGTAGTGAAATACAAAACGAAAATACAATGGGTGATCATGGGTATATGAGATTAGATTAGTGCCTAATTGATTTAACATAGTTCTGGGTGTGACTGAATGGATTTACTAAAATTGGAAGACCCACTTGGGTATAAATGGCACCAATCAATAAAAAGGAAAAGCAGAACAAGGACTGCTGCTTCCTGTGTGTCTGGCCATAAACTCTCTTCTGTCATGCCCTCTGCCATGCTGCCCTGCAATGGCACCAGCCAATTATGAACTGAAATTTCTATAGACTGTGAGCTAAGATAAACCTTTCCTCCTTTAGCTTGTGAAGGTCAGGTATTTTGTCCCAGAAATAAGAAAGTAACTAGGACAACTTGTCAACACAAAGATTAGTATATAAGGCTTCATGATAGCCTTATTCATAAGAGCCCAAAGTGGAAACAGCCCTCATGTCTATCAGCTGATGAATGGACAAACAAATGTGGTAAATTCCAATAATTCAATTCTATTTGACAATGAAAAGAAACAGAGTGTCAATACATGTTACGACATGGAACTCACAAACATTGTACTGTGTAAGAGATTCTAACCTGGAATATTCACATATTGTATGGATTGTCTAGAAAAACCAAAAATATGACAGAAAGTAGAGTAATGGTAGCCTAGGCATTGTAAGGCTCAATGAGAGGAGGGATAGGGAGTCCTGGGCATGAGGTTTTTTTGGATGATGAAAGTGCTCTAAGATTAGATTGGCTTTTTAATTTTTATTTTAAAGAGAATAAAACCAAATAAAACAGAATAAAGCAGATCAGAACAGAACAATGAAGGTGATGCAGGACTTCAAAACAAAATAGGAAATCAACAGTGGGTATCATAATGTTTCTTGTTTTCTACAAAATAGCTGTCCATACCATCAGACATAATAAAATTAGAACAAGATTAATCAAACCAAAAGAATGAGTGTTATAGGACTTCAAAACAAAATAATAGGAAATCAAGAATGGCTACCAGAATGCATTCCATTATCTTCAAAATAGCTGCCCATACCATCAGACACAGTAAAATCCAACAGAACAAGGCAAAATAAAACCAAATCTAACAAAAGTGAAAACAATATAGGAATTCAAAACAAGATAATAGGAAATTGGCAGTAGTTACCACCTTCCCTTTTTAGACATTTCATCCCCTATCACTTTCATAATATCTATTGTACATTTTGGATCCCACTAACTCCTTCAGTTTCTTGCACAAGGAGATAATATAATGTTCACACATATGAGTGACCATTTCAGCTATGAGCGTGATCACAAGTTGCATCCATTTACCTACAAGAGCCTCAAGATTATCCTCCTTTATAGCTGAGTAGCTTTCCATTGTATGCAAATATCATATTTTTCTTAACCATTCTATGGTTGATGGGCAAGGTACCCCTTCTTTTTTCTGGTTTCCTGTTGCATGGGACATTGTTTTTTCTCTTTGACTTTTATTCTATGAATTTACTTTTGAGTTAAATGTGTTTCTTGTATATATCATATTGATGGATCTTGTTTCTTGATCCACTCTCCCTGTGTTTATTTTTATTGGTAAATTGAGGCCATCTACATTAATGGTTACAACCAGCATGCATTGGCTCATCTCTGCCATGCTACCCTCCTGCTGTTGGCCCCCCCCATTTTCTCCCTTCATTTAATTATCTGCCCTGTTTGGTGAACCCTCTTTGCTTCTGAACCATGGTCATCTTTATCTTTTTAGAATATCTTTCAGCACTTTTTGTAGTGTTGTTAGCTTTGTGGTCATGAATTCCTTCATTTATTCTTTATCATGGAAGTATCTTTTTTTCCCATCAATTTTGAAAGATAGTTTTGCAGGGTACATCAATCTGGGTTGGAAGTTGTTTTCTTTCAGGATTTGAAACACTTCAGACTCTTCTTAACCTGATGGTTTGTGTTGAGAAGTCTGTCATGATTCTGATGGGTTTTCCTTTCTAGGTGATGTGTTTCATTCCCTAACAGCTTTTAAAATTTTGCTCTTGTGTTGAATTTCTGGGATCTTGTTTGTTATACATCTAGAGTAGATTAATTTTGGCTAATTGGAGTTCTGTATACCTCACTTATTTGTTGGTCAGGTCCTTTTCCCATGCTTGGGAAGTTCTATGTTATTACTTTGGTAAATAATCTCTTTATGTCATTTGTGTTGACTACTGCTTTTTCACTGACACATATTATTGTTATTTTTCTTTGTGTCATCTTGCAGCCATTGAATTGTTATTTCTTGGCTCCTTGTTATTTTTAAGAGATCTTTTCTTTCACAATCACTAGCTGCAATCCTGTCTTCAAGGTCTGACAGTTTATCTTCAGTTTCTTTCAAGCAGTTTTGTCAGCTTTTGGTTGAGTTTTTAATTTCCTGGCTATCTCTTCTTATCTATTTCATGCATTGTAATTCCTTTCTGTATTGTTCATTCAAGGTTTCCATCATTTTTCCTATGCTCTTTTTTTTTAATCTATGCCTTTTTTAGATATGGTCAGAAATTCTTTCATTATATTCTTTTACCTGAGATATTATTTCTGATTTGATTACTTTTACAACCTCATGAAGTTGTTTCTTAGTTACTATCCTTTGAGAGATTTCAGGTGTGTGATTTCCATTTTTTTCCATGTCTATATCTCCCAGACTTGTTCTGTGTAGGCTGGAGGTCTGAGATTACCCTTTGCTCCTTAGTTTTGACATTTTCCTGGATTCCTCCCAACAAGCTGGTTCCCAGGCTACCCCTCTGCAGTGTAGGGGAATGGGCCAGGCACCTGAGTTTCTTTGAACCCAGGCTCCCAGTAGGCAGTACTGCCCCACTGGGGAAGTACATGACCATCAGGGAAGCCTCAGTGTGGCTGGGCAGATATGGCCAGGCAGTAGGGCATGGGGCAAGCCTTCCCAGACTTGCCCAGCTATACCAAGGCTTCCCCAGTGACTATGGATGTGTGGTAGTGGGGCTGCTGCTTCTCTCAGCCTATGTGGCTGCACAGGGACCACCCCCTGTGGTACCAGATTCACAGGGGCATGTCCATGTGGCTCTCCAGGTCTATTCTGCCTGCCCACAAGAAGCAAGTGCCTCTGATGTCCTGTGGGTGCATGGGACATACTTGGTTGTTTCTCCCTCTCTACACTGGTTACATGAGGGAAGCAAGCATCCAGATGGCAGTGGGCTGGCAGGGATTGGTCTTGCTGTATCTCCCTGTCCATACTGGCTGCCTGCAGGAGGCAAACCTTTCAGTGGCAGTGGGTGTGCACAGAAGCAGTCTGGCTGTTTCTCCCTCAAGATTAGATTGTTGAGATGGTTGCATAGCTCTCTTAATTTACTAAAGATTATTGGATTGTGTGCTTAAAAGTGATTGAATTTATTTGTAAAATTATACCTCCATAAAGCAAAAAATAATCCCAAGTTCAAAAATAGTTGTATATAAGTCTATAAGAAAAATCTTAATATTTCTTTTATGCTGGGTAATACACTGATTATTAATCATAATGAACATTCCATCTATAAGAATATAGTCATAAATTGAGTAATTCCAGATGAAAGATAGTAAAGTTTAATGAATTTCCAGTATCAGACTTCTTTGTAGCATTCTTGAATAATAACTTGACAACATATACATTTGGAACTGTTAGAGTAACAACTTGAAAATATATCATAAATTTGGAACTTTTAATAACAACATATCATAAACTTGGAACTATTAGAATAAGATGGTATAGTTGATGGAACTTCTGATACAGTTACTAGGTCTTGTCACTGTTAGCAGTTAAACTTAATTTGTTGGCTTGTGAAGGTCACCAAGACCTTAAGATAGTTCACAGAGGTACAGTATAACCAGAGGTGTTGAGATTTGAGAGTTTAATTCCGAATTACACTAGTGGTAAATTGTTGTGCAGTATTTCTTACACTCCTTATTTATTTAATTTATGAAACAATATTAGAAGACAAATGTACCAAAATTAAGAGGTTATATAAGAATTCTCAATCTGGGTATCTAGGAAAATTTAAATTCAAGGGATCCTTTACTTATAGGGCAAGTATTCTGAATGTTTTCACTTAATCCTTTTATCTGTTAAAAAAATTGTGATGTGAATTGATTTTAAGAGCATTGCTAAATATTCAGTGACAAGATCATAAACCCAGAAAACTGTGGCTAAGGCCCTGGAGAGACAATAGGTAAACACAGCAGAGTCCTTAAGGTTGTACTAAAGTATCAAACCAAATGTGGAATTCTTGTGGAAAATACCTGTGGAAAACAAAACTTGAAGCTTCTGAAGTGAAGGGACAGCTTGTATTACTATAAAGAGAGAAAATCACAACTGGGCATGGCCTTAGCATTTGTTGCGGCAAAATGCTGCAGTCACAGTTAAAGGAGGCTTGTCTTGCTTACTTTTCTTTCGTTGCTGAGACAAAATATCTGATACCCAAAATGAAGAAAGGTTTATTTAGCTCACAGCTTGTGGAGATTTCAGTCCATACTCACTTGGCTCCAAGACACTGTGATATGGCATAGTGGAAACTGTTCAAGGTGGCTGTGACAGATACCAAAAGAGGCAAGAGCAAAAGGGCTAAAGGGCAGGTGTGGGGGGAACAAGCCTCTTCTCCCTTCTCATGTAAGCAAGCTATCACTCCACCAGAGAGGATGTAGCACTCACACAACCTCCATGCGGAGAATGTTTAAACATAAAACATCCTGGCTCCCTGCTGGGTCTTAAACTTCTACACTTCTCAAGGTGACACAGTGTATCAACCAGACTTGGGGGATAGCACTATATTGTGTCACTATGAAATAATGGGAGGGTGCTGGGGGAGAAGTAGGAGGGTGCCTGTGGCAGCTGTCCTTTTGCCTGTGGTGATCTACTCCATATTGTCAAGAGGAGCATTTTCTGAACAGCAGGGTAGAGCCTGTTTTACCTCCACCCATAAGCTATGGCAATGATCTGCAGATGACACTGAATGACACCTGTAGTAGACATTTCTGATTGCATACGTATAAGCTAAGATATTTTTTGGAGAACACAGAATACCTGATAATGAAATTGCAGTAATTAAGTTATATTCTCATACTTGTTGATTGGAAACAATAGAATATGTTAGTGAACTGAGAGTTTCATATGTACAGATTTTTACACTAGTAAGTCAAGTACATACTAGTTCCAGTCTGTGACTTTATGCTTTATAATTTTAATTTCCTCATAGCTATTTTAAGAACTCAGGTAATATACCATATATTGTAAGGTTTAACATGAAACTAACTGGCAGAATATTCAATGATAAATCCAGTAAAAAGTAAAAGAGGTTTTCAGAATTTTTTTTACAAGTGAAACAACTGCAGATTAAACCAATGAATTTGATTTTATTTTCAAATTCCAGGAATGTGACATAAATTTTTATCTGATTTTCATTGATTATTCACTTTTGTTTACTTTTTGCTTCCTATTTCAACAGTGTAAAAAAGCTATAAAAAGCATCCTACAGAAATGCACCTACCTACCAGCGCTGGTGTGTATGTATGACGCTCCTCCAAATATCCTGAAGCATGTGCTTGGGCAGTTCAGCAAGGTAGGAAACGCCCTCCCCTACTTACTGCCAGAGGGAGGGGGAGGAATGAAAGTGACTCGACACCTTGTGCTTCCTATTACTCTTTTTTCTGCTTGCCTGTCTTTTATTTTTCTACTGTAAGATGGAGTTCTGGGCTTTACTATTTAACTGTCACCAATCTGTGTTGACAAAGGCAACACAGGTAAATGAAGTCCACATAGAAATAAAGCGTTCTGTTCTCCCTTACATTTTCTCAGAGCCTCTGTACTCTTTTTTTTTTCTTTTAGTGTTTTCAGGAAGGTAAATTGTATGTCAACACATACTACAAATACTTTATTGTGATCAGTAGTTTTTAGTAGTTTTTCCATTGTCTTAGTTTCACTCACCTGGAGACACTGCCATACTCATTTCATAAGAGCAAAAGGTCTCTGAGCCCCTGAAATGTCTTTTACAAAGTCCATGCATTTTGGGCTGGAGCTGCTCCCAGTCAGCTGTTTGGAGCACTCTGACCTACTCATGGGCAGTGTTAGCAGTGGAGCTGTCATATTTCTTATGTCATTGCAGGTTAGAGAGTAGCAGATGGTAGTAAGGGAGAAAGGTTGGGCTGCCAGAGGTGAGCAGAGCCAGCAGAGCTGACTCCGACTGCAAAGGATGAAAGAGAGTAACTTCACTAAACAGTCAATGGTGATCAGGATAGTGACCCTAAGATGTAAAGGACTGCTTAACCATGCTTCATGGTGTTTGACTTAAAATAGTGAAAATGAATGTGGTAGCACATGCCTGTAATCACAGCACTCTGAGAAGTTCAGACAGGAGGAACACAAGTTCAAGCCCAGCCTGGACAACTTAGTGAGACCCTGTTTCAAAATTTTTAAAAAATGCTAGCTCATAATGCACAGGTCCTGGGTTCAATCCCCAGTACTGGGGGGGAAGAAAAGAGAGAACAAGAAAAGAGTGAAGGAGAAAGAGAGGGAGAGAAAGAAAAAGAAAAGGGGGTCTGTGCATAACCATAGTGGTGATGCTCCAGGGTTAAGATCCAGAGTGCCTGGAGTCCCCACTGAATAGCTCTGATTTCTTAGGAGAAGTCTTGACTTCTCAAAACCTTAGTTAGGCTACATGTAATTATTTTTAATTTTTATTTTAAAGAGAACAAAACCAAGCCAAATAAAACAGAATAAAGCAAATCAAAACAAACCAGTGTAAGTGACACAGTACTTCAAAACAATACAAAATCAACAATGGTTACCATAATGCCTCTTGTTGTCTTGAAAATAGCTGCATATACCTTCAGACATAGTAAATATCAAAACAATAGAATAGAACCAATAAAAACAAAACAATGAATGCAATAAAGGACTTCAAAATAAGATAAGAGTAAATGCAAAATTGCTACCATAATATATCTTGTTATCTTTGAAATAGCTGCTCATGCCATTGGATATAATAAAATAAAACAAAAAAAAACAGAATAAAAGCCACCCCCCCAAAAAAACAATGAAATTGATATAGGACTTGAAAAACAGTATGATAGGGAATTAACAATGCCCACCACCTTCAGAAGGAGATCCCCATAGATGCTACAGTGTATACTGTTATCTTCTGGAAAGGTGATCAGACTACCGGCTTTATACCTTCCAAGTCAAGGAAACACAACACTACAAGCATTAAATTGTGTTTCACCTCAATAGCTATCATTGCAGCCTATGTTTCTCTGGATCAGCTGTTCACATATGAGGAGGTGGAGGGGTGTTGGCTCTTCTTGTCTGCCAGTGCATGTGCCAGAAGGGGCTGGCATCTGGCTGTCACCTTAGCAGCTCACGCATGGTGCCAATTCGCAGGGTGGAGCTTGCCTTTTGGGGGCTTCTTGTTCTCTTTCCTGCATTCTGTGAATGGTGCTGAATCACAGGGAAAGGCTGGGCTTTGGCTCGCCTCCCAGCAGTCCACACATGGTGCCAATTCAAAGGGAGGGCTAACTTCTTGGTGTCTTCTTGTTTTCTTTTGGCTACCTGTAAAATGGATATAATAGTACTTATTTCATAGAATCATTGTAAAGATTAAAGAGCACATTGTACAGAATTTAGAACATTTCTAGGCATCTATTAAACATTCAAAAATTAAGATGTTATAAAGAAATAAAACACGCAAATGTTTAAGGTTATTTTTGTTATTGTTTTGTTTTGCTTTTGGTATCAGAAATCAAACTCATGACCTCACGCTTGCCAGTCAGGTACCATGCTACATCAATTATATCCTTGGCCTCAAGGCTAAATTTTTAATGATATAAAAGTGCAAATTTATTTGAATAGTCAGTTATAATGGTACCTACATGTAGTACTGCAGTTTATAGTCTCTATTTGACAAATGGTAAGCATACACTATAGGTTCTACAGTTAAGTAGGCCTAGTTTTAGGTACTCATCTGAAAGATAGAGTCTGCTAGTATACCTCAATTCTCTGAGCTGTCTCCCTAAACCTCGGCAGCTTGGCTGAGCCTCAAACCCACTGCCATAAGTATCTTGCTTTCCATTACCAAAGCCACTGCTGGATATGTTTCTGTGTGTGGTACACAGATTCTGTCTGCTTCCTTTTAAGACAATGATGAAACTTCTTGCCCCTTAGATATATAGTGTGTGGAAGATTTAATGGAATTCCCCTTTATCAAACCAACTGACTAACCAAATATTGTAGGGGGAAATCAACTAACTTACTGCAAGGGGAAAATCAGTTTCTTCCTTTTGTGTACTCTTGGTTGCTAAATAAGAACTAGCTGCCTAATTGGCCATCTAAGAAGGAAAAAGGGTAAGAGACTGAGTGGGTCATCAGCTCTTGAAAAGGGGTAATTTGAAAGTTTCATTTTGTAGGTTAATCTAGTGAATAATACTAGTTTTATTGAACTTGCTATGAAAATGACTATTAATCACTTTTAAGCATTCAAAATAAGTAAATAAAAATCAGTAGGATTTTTGTAAGTTAGCTGTTGTCAAATAAAGTTCGTAGTGTATATCATACTCATCAATGTGCCTTTGGAAATATTTGCAGAATTTTCTACTTTCTTAAAGGTTTCTTAAAGGCAGTAACACCTGAGTTAAATTAAACAAAGAATAGGTATTAAGCAGGCAAAGGACAGGGATTTGGGGAGTGTATGAAGGCATCCCTGGGACAGGAGACTGTACCAGCATAGGCGAGAAGGGCCCCAGGATGCATGCTGTGATATCACTGGAAGAGTATAGCATGGAGCTTGGGGTAGAGTTTAGGTGGGAGCCTGAGAGGCGTCTGCGAGCAGGGTGGAAAGGACTCTGCACTGTGCCAAGGAACTTGCCCTCCAGTGGGAGCAAACCACAGTTACACTCTGAACGGATCTCCTTTGCTCAGTGCTGCCTTCATCCCATCTCCATGACGTAAACAGCTAATGTACTTCTACAAAGAATGAGTTTCATCTCCGGTCATCAGCAGATCTAGGTTACTGTAGTATGGGTTTATTGGGCATAAGTTTTTATCTGTATTTCCTCACATAAGTTATTGTTTTCAAGTAGCAGTAGTCTGACTTGGAAAGGAAACCTGGCCTTTTTATTGCTGCACTTTTCCAGGTGCTGCCACGTGATATTGAAGCACGCCGACTTTTCGTAACAAGTGGTGGACTTAGAAAAGTTCAAGAGATACAAGCAGAACCTGGTTCCCTCCTTCAAGACTATATCAACAGCATTAACAACTGTTATCCAGAGGAAGTGGTAAGGTAAGAGAAGGGGTCTGAGGAGTCCAGGAGTGTAATGTTTTTGGGTTTTGAAACCTAGATTTTCATATACGCTGCATCATTATGTGCACCTTAAAATACTCTGAGGCCAGTGTGCAGCTTTACCTCCATCTTGATCTCTTTCCCCCCTTGCAAATGAAATTAAATCATTATGTTCTCATTAGTATACATTTCCATGGAATTTCATTTAAGGCATTTCTTACTAAAATACGTATTACTAAAGAATACCCAAATACACAGTTCAAGTTAATTAACACTTTAAATTATGGGTACTCGATTTAGCAGAGACTGTGCATTCTTATTTTCACTGTTCCCAGCTTATCACTTTTCTTAAGCCCATATCACCTTAGTGGGAGTATTATAAGTGAAAAGGAGATGCTGAATATTGAAGGTTACTCTCTAGATGATAGCAGGTAACTTTGGAGTAATATAGCAGCAAGCGCTATGACAAAAGCATTCAAGGTGTTGCTCCGCAGTGCTGAGGAGCCCAGGGGCTCCCTCCAGCCAGGCACGTGCCCTAGCACTTGGCTCTGCCCCTCACAGAGCCTCTTTCTAAGTTCATGATTAATGGAACATTAATCATGAGCCAAACCAGAGACTCAGTTCTGAAAGCCTAGAGCACTAGACTGCTACGCACTGCCCCGACCCCAGAGTAACCAAGGAAAGATAAAAAGGGCTTAGACCTGCCAAATCTGGAAAATGCCTACATGGCATGTAAATAAAAGGCATATTTACTTATATTTTTCTAATTTGATTTACTTTTCTTCTCACTAATACTAGAAAATACAAATTCCAGTTGTTAAAATTTATGTTACATATAAATTATAACTTTTATCTGCTTATAGTTCCTATTTTACATCAGAGCTTTTTTTTTTTTTTTTAATCAGTTAATTCTGTTTTTTGAGACAGAATGTTGCTATGTAACCCAGGCTGGCCTCGAATTTGAGGTGATTCCCCAGCTAAGGCTCAGGAATGCTGGGATTACAGGTGTGCCGTGATCAGAAGTTTTTAATACATATGGTTTTACAAGCACAGGATGTACATTTTTCTTAAAGGCATAGCAGATACATTGCGTTTTTTGTTTGTTTGTTTGTTTGTTTGTTTGTTTTAACCAGGGATTGAACTCATAACTTAGCACTTGCCATATGCCACTGAGCTAAATCCCTGGCCCCAAGATAGGGATTTTAAAAGCACACAGCTAAAACACAAGGTCAAACACAAGGTCAATCCCCAGTACCAAAAAACAAAACAAAACAAAAAACTAAAAACCACAGCTAAATATGTGAATAGAAACCATTTTATTCTTAAAAATAGATTTGTGCTTAACCAAAGGGCCTATGTAGGAGGAATTCACTCCAATAAATATTCCTTTATTATTTTTATTAGTACATGCTTTTAGTATATCATGACTGCATTCATTGTGGGAAATCTGTACATGTACGTAACATATCTTAACTTGCTTTTTATCCCCTTTTCATCCCCCCACGCCAATCTTGTTCACGTCTTTTTCAAAAGAATTTTTTATTGTCCTCTTTTGGAACCCATCCATTTTTCTTTAAGTAAATAAAACTTAATTTTACACTAACATTGGAGAAACTATGTAGCAGTACTAGCCACTTAGTACTTTTCACTGTTTCTTTTGATGACAAAATGAATATTAAGCAATTTTTCATTTTTTGCAACAATAAATGATGAAATAAGATTATTCTGGTTAGATTTAAGTTGACTGTAGTAAGGTAGAGTATCATTACTGAGGGAGAATCCCATGTTTTTCCTGGTGAGAAGCCACGTTTGAATCCCTCAGCACCAGGCAAAGCCTGGTTGGAACGGGGCTTTCAGGCAGTCAGTACTGCTTTCTCATCGCCGTCCTGCAGTTCGCAGGTCTGTGCACACTCACGGCAGTCAAGCGGTGCAGAGTGTGTGCGTGCGCTGCTTGTGAGCATGAGCGAGGTTAGTGTGAAGCATGTTTTCTTCCTTGTGGGGTCCTAGAGACCGTGAAGGGCTGAGGTTGCTGGGGGAAGAGGAAATGAGCCAAAGAAAGCCTCAAGGTTTATTGGCGGATCCTAACTGATTTATTGGGGGCCGTTATTTTAAAGCAACAGCACTCAATAGAAATATGTGAGACATGTGTAATTTCACATTTTCAGGTAACCATGCTTTAAAAAGTAAAACCAGGAATGATAAATAAATAAAATTAAATGATTTTTAAAATTCAGTATATCCAAATATTATAATTTCAGCCTGTAATCAATATAAAGAAATTGGGAGGAGGGTACGGGAATCAAACTCAGGACCTTGTACTTGCAGGGGAAGCACTGTGCTGCTGAGCTGTATCCCTAGCCCTGATACAAAATTTATTAATGCATTATTTTACATTTTTATGATATCACTTTCAGCACATCTGAGTTTTGATGCTGAGTTTCACTGAGTATATTTGACCTGCATTTAGATAATGTAAAATTTACAGTTGAAAAAGTAAACTCAGAAGTTTTTCAAACACACCAAAGATTCTCAGTAACTGAACATTTTAACTGGATATAAAAATTCAATTTCTCAAACACACTTGCCATATTTTCTAGTCTCAACCTTAGGTACTTAAACAGCATCATTTTAAAAGATTTTTTAAAAGAAAAATATAGAAGGAGTGCTGTCTTGTGTCTGATGCATTTATAAGACCTAGACAGGTGAAATAGACTTTAAAATTTAGCTCAGCCTGAGGGAGCCACAGTTGGGAATTCCTCAGTTCAAGAATATTCTGAAGAAAGCTCCTGTTGAAAGATAGTCTTTTCAGAGGTGCGTGCCTTTGGAGGAGAAATATTCTTCAGTTTTTTAAATGTACATTTGTATGTTCTAGTTATCAATGACTACAAATAAATACACTATTGTTTTACCCACTTTGATAAATTGTGGAAGAAGTTAGTGTAATACAAACTAGGAGTTTTCAAGTCAAGCATGTACATATAGATTCAAATAGCTAATGAAGGACAAAGTGGGTCCCTAACACTAGGTTTTATCTAGAGAAAACACTTTCAAGGGGCTTATTTTGAGAATATTGGAAATTTTAAGATTGTACTACCTTAGGTTTTAAAATCCATTTCTTATATTCTGGAATGCCTGTCAAGTGTTATTTGACAGGTTTTTATATGCATGCAAGTTATTTCCGTGGTGTATTAAACACCTTACAATGTATTATTAATCAACATGCTTAATACTTTCATACTAAATGTTTTATAAAATTATCAGTGTAAGTATAAATTTCTAGTACTATGTATATATGAGACTCTTTTTGACCTACTGTGCTGAATCTTGAATAAGTATCTAATAGCAGATTTTCTTTTCCAGGTACTATTCCCCTGGGTATTCAGACACACTTCTTCAAAGAGTGGACAGCTATCAACCACTTATTGATTAAACATAGTCATATTTTTATACTCAAATTCCACATTTCATGAATACCAATTGTTAAAATCTTTCTAAATATTTGAACTAAATATATTCTAAACTTAGTGCCAAATAGCTTAAGATAATATTTTCATAGTTTATGTAACCACTTTAAAAATTAGTATCTTGAATACATAAGGAACTATTCATAATCCTTTGCATGCGCAGGATTTGTTCACAAGGTAAATTTTAAATAGAAAATAAAAGATTTTTAAGGTGTTATTCTTCTACTAAAAATCACAGAGAGAGTCTGAGAGAAAGGGAGAGAGGTTGTCCTTATTTTGACTGACTCCAAAGGTAAACCAGAGCTCACAGCCAGGCAGACTGCCTTGTGTGTAGCATGGAGGATGCAGGAGGACAGGGATGCAGGGCCCTCGGAAGAGGCGCTGGCCCTGACTCCATAAATACACTGACCTGGACATGGACTCTGCTGTCAGGATTTCCTGAGAGTTAGGACGGTACTTCTCTGCATCACTTCTGTCCTGTCTGAAGGCTCCTGAGCCTTCGCAGGGCTGCAGAGGAAGTTATCAAGAGGCACTCCGTGCTTGCACACGTGCTCTTCAGCCTCATGGAAAGGTGTCTGAGTCATCGTGAGTGACAGCGAAGCAGGTGGCAAGATGGGTCTCATGTTCCTGTTCCTGGACTGTTCATGCTCCGAATTTCCAGTCACATCTCCAGGGCTTAAAGGTATCATTTGAGAAGAATACCGTGACGCTCAGACCTGACACTTACTGTGTTTTCAGCTAGGAGGGTGTAAAGGGTAAGCTAAAGGCGACATCAACAAAAGGTTAAATAAAAATAACATTAGAATTGTCCTGTTTCCTTTTGCAGTGCAGTGTCTTTCTGACTCAGGAATCTGTGACTGGATCTAGGCGTCTCCGTTCCTTGGTGTGTGTGTGTCTTTTGACCTAAACAGGGCTGTTGCTGTGGTACCTCTGTCCACAGGGAGACCCAGGCCCTTAGTGACTGTGGTCTGGTTTGCTTCTAGGTTTCCTTGTGGAAACTCTTTTATTTTTTTTTATTTTTATTTTTTCTCAAAAAGCACTTAGCTATTTTGTGCATTAGTCCAGGTTTATCTCTATTATCATTTTTCCTCAATAGGATTTTAATGTCTCTTAAAACTTCATCATACTCACGTGGTCCCATTTCCTTTTTCCTTACACTGATAGTGATTTCAGTTTGTTTGTTTACTTTAGGGCTGGCTGTTAAACCTTAGGCTTTGTGTATGCAAAGCCATTCTCTCCCTGAGCTTCATCCCCAACTGTGATTTCATGTTTTAATACTTACTTAGGCCTTTTATTGTTTTGCTTTGTTGAAGCTGTTTCTTTGACTCTTTGAACATAAAAAAGTATCATTTTCCTCTCCCATTTTATATCTTTCTTTGTTTCCTAACTGTCCAGTTTGTTTTATGAGCATTTCAGTCATCTGAGAAAATAAAAGTAGTTTTCCTCTTTTTTAAGACTTTCTCTTAGATCTTTAGCTGTTAATGATGGAAACTAGCTTAAAACCTCAGATATTACTGGAATGATGAATTTCTCATACTGTATTTTTTTTGCATTATTCTTTGTACTTGAGATTTTTCACTTCATACATTCTTTCATATTTATCAAATAGTATATTAAACCAAGATAATCGTATTTAATAGTGTTTGGGTATTTATAATTTGGAAATTTTATGCTCTGAAATATTTCTTATAAAACACTTAAGCACCACAAGTCTGTACTTTTTGAAAAGTTTATTATTAATATTTTTTAATGGTCCTGGGAGCTGGACCTTTGGCCTCTGTACTGAGCTGCATCCCCCAGCCCTCTTTTTAATCTTTTATTTTGAGGCATGATTTTGATGAGCTTGCCCACCCAGGTTGGGCTCCAGTATGTCACTCTCCTGCCTTAGTCTCCCAGAATGCTAGGGTTAGAGGCACGTACCATTGCACTTAGTGAAAAGCATAATTTTTTGATAATTAGAATTGTTACTTGAAAAATACACATGTTTAAAAAAAGTCTTTTTCATTTGTGTCAGAGCGAGAATAGTGTCTCTCACTGGTACTCTGCCACTTTTGTCCCTGGTTTGAATTGTGTCAATTCTGGTGCTCTGTGCAGATGAGTGTCTTCCCACTCCACTCATTTGCAAGCTATCTAAAGGTCACCTATGCTGGCGCCTCTCACGGGAACAATGGTTCGAAGACTTCAGGTCAGCGAAATGAACGACCTGGCCAGGTTGCCTGCTGGGGGAGCAGGGCATGAACAGAGCCTGAAGAGGTGTGGGAATCCAGGTTCTGATCAGAAGTCTGTTAGGAAAGGTGTGAATACATGCTCAACCCACTCAAAACGTGCTTTCAAAATAGCCTGCATTGGTGCATGTAACTGCTGTACACAAAACCTGGAGCGATTTATGGTAGTCTGATGGGAATTGTCAAGTTACATATTTCAGCTGGCAATTGTACAGTACCCCAGGTCTCACCTTAAGATGAGTGGAATTTAAGCCAGGTGATTGATGATAAAGAAAAACTGCCCTTCCTGCCCTGTGGAGTTTTCTAAGACAAACATATTTGCTCAGACCCAGGGAGTGGGTGAGGCACAAGACACTGATCACAAAACAACATAAAAAATGGAAGCCTTGTATTGTTAAATAGGGACACTGTATGCCATCTCCTGGGGATGTCTGTAAGTATGCCAGTTCAGCGGTCTGGTATGGGAGCAGTGCCTCTGGGAAGTGCTGATGCCCTCATGGAGCTCGCAGTCTAAAGGACAGTGCATATAGGTACTCACGGAATTGTATTTACTGCTTGCTTTTTCACCTTTGTAAAGACGTGGTTTGGAAGAGACTCCAGAAAACTATTATATAAAGAAATTTATTTAGAAAAAATGAAAATCACAATGAAATTTATTTAGAAAAATATGAAAATCATCATTTTGTTACAAAGCCTGGGGATGTCTGTGCTCCTGGCTTCCCTCATTTCTCACTCCCACCGCTGAAGTTATGCTCTACAGTGACACCAGCGGTTTGTTACCAGATACTGATTAAGCCATTACGCTTGCATTTATAAGTGTAAGACCATGGATAGATGTAAGACCAAACGCATTTAAAAACAAACGTTGGAAAAAGCATCTTGATTTTTGTTGTAGTCATGAGTTATACTGAGAACAATTAGTGTAAGGACATGGAGTTTACAATATTATTTTTATGACACCCAAGGGGCACAGGGAAGTTATCTGAGCGCACAGCCTGGAATGACAAGTTGGTTTGTTTTTTGTAACACTGACATAAAGTCTGGAGTTGAAGCCTCCTGCTGCTGTCCGCACATTTTCCTCACTGGTTCTCTGGCTGCACCCTCGGTACAAACCCAACAGAACGGAGCACCGAGGTCCCATCCTGGTCCCGGAGCCCCGCCCACGGCATGTGCATAGCCACTTACTCAGCCAGTAGAAACTAACCAGAGCACCTTATTTAAGGGCACCCAGAGGTGTGCACAAAGCTACAAGACACCAGGGAATTCCATAGCCTCCAGCCTGGTTATTTAGTGGAGCGACCTGGAAGGGTGAGTGACACATTGTGACTGTGTGAGAAGACCAAGGCTGCTGTCAGCCGGAGTGGCCCAGAAGGCTGGGAGAGATTCAGCCAGTGATCTACCTCAGGAACAGCAGTGGCTGTACTCACAGAAAGCTTGCCTGCGAGTAGAACGTGAAACCACAAGCAAACTTTCAAACAGCTTGATGGATGATTTCCCACTCTCCCTTTTGTATACATTTGCTCTTGTTGTATGTGTTATTGTATAAAACATATGAACATCAACTATGATTAGTTGAGAAACTGGAAGGACAGAAATACAGCTTTATGTTCTTATAGTGGAAAAGAGAATAATTGTGGAGCGAATCCCTAAGGACAGCTGAGCAGTGGTCCATGCCATTCCATTCTCCAAGAGTGAGAGACAGGCACTCTTCAGAGAGCTTTCTGCTTCATTCTGTGCACTAATTCTTTGGGATGAACGTACTCAGTGTCTATGAGGAAATGCAAGTCCCTCCTGCAGAGACCCAAAAACCACTGCCCACCTCCAGGACGCAGGAGTTTGGGTGACAGCTGAGAGCTGCACAGGGGGCCATGGGGCTTCCAGGACACCTGCAGGACGGTGCATGAAAAGTTGTGTGATGAATGAAGCTGGAGGACTGAATCTTC
This sequence comes from Hydrochoerus hydrochaeris, assembly GCA_004027455.1. NCBI lineage: Eukaryota > Metazoa > Chordata > Mammalia > Rodentia > Hydrochaeridae > Hydrochoerus > Hydrochoerus hydrochaeris. Next base: position 76,216 of record PVLA01006809.1, read on the forward strand.
CTGCTACTGAACTTCCTTCCAAAAATGGGCTCACAGGCCATGAATGATACTTGGTATCTCAATTACCGAGAAGTGAAATGGAGAACTCTATTTGGGGCTGAATAGTAGCCCAATTGCCAGCTCCTCTCAAGGATTACTCCTGATAAATATATTTTTAATTAACAAAACAGTATTTTTAAAGAAATCTTCATGACAGACTCAAAGCCCACTGCAGCACTGTATTGCTTCCCTGAAGCCTGCCTAGGGCCGGTGTGCCCAAAGCGCTCCTGTGCCGGCCCTGACATAGAAAGGCAGGCTCCCTGGCCACATGGCCTGCTTGCCACAGCTGGTGGAAATGTAAAAGCAGTAAGTGCTGAGACTGTGGCCAGCACCGAGACAAGTCCAAGACTCTAACGAGTTCTAAATGTTTAGTTTTCACATTCTCTGCTGTGTGTGGAAACCCCACATCCCTTCTTTCTACACTTGGGGGCTGTGGGCAGGCTGATCTTCATGGCTGTGACCCTCACAAGCAACCCCACTATGGAGGCAGAGGAGCCTGAGGGAGGGGATGCCTGGGAGATGACGGCAGACCTTTCTGGTGTTCAGCACCCTCTGAGCTGGGTAATGTAGGACATGTGTATTTTTGCCTGGGCTGCACAGATAATTTAAATAGAAGGGATAAAAGACCCTAAAAACCAACAGTGTTAACATCCATACAGTGATGCTGTCCTTTCTATGGCTTTTCTTAGCTCTGCAAACTTTTTTGAGTTTTTTCAGGACATCTGTTGTTTGTTGCCATCGATATAAATCATGGCTTTTATTAATGAATTTACTATCATTTAGAGTTGGCAGTTCTTTGGCCTAAAACAAAAGAGAAGAGTAAGAAAGAAGCTAGAATAAGACCTGAAAAACAAGTACACACTTCAACTGAGCAAATTCAGTTTGCCTTCTTCCTGGCACTGGTTTCACCCACAGCAGCAAAGCGTGATGTGGCGCGAATACCAGCAGAGGGCACCAGCGGGCTGTGATGGTTCACTCTAGGATGAGGGTTAGACTTGCTTGGTAATACAAAGCCCACAAGAATAAACTCAATTGTTTTTTTACATTCACTCTTACAAGAAGCCTTTTAATTATGGAACTTGAATTCTTGGAATTTCCTTGTCAGGAACCCGCAATTATCGACGGGTACAAGCCAGCTCCCTCCCTTTCTCCCCTCACTTTTGGGTACCCCTTTGTGCAATTCTGGCTATAAATAACAGATCATCTTTTCTTGCAAAAGCCCCAACAACAGTTCTATCTACTTCCTGAGCCAGGAAGACTATGTAGCCAGAATTTTGCCACCTGGCCTGCTACACTTTCCTGCTCATCATTCCATTGAGAAGGTAATTCTTCTTTCCTTTGGAAAATATCAAAGAAAAAGAAAATTTCAACACAAAACATATTGAGATGAAAAGTTCTGTCCTTCCCTAAGACTGTAACCCGGTAAGAAACTGACTTGGGTTGACCAATGCAAATTGCATTAATGGATGACTTGACGCATAGGATGTGGTAGAAAAAGTCGAGAGCTCGTGCTGCAGCACACAGGATAACACAGGCAGCTAGTTTTAAAGTCGTGTGAACTGTTCCCTTTTACTTCATGCAACATGCGTTCCAGGAGAGTCCTATGAAGTCAGCTGAGCGCCACGCATCCCAACTCTTACCTTACCTTATTCTGTATAACGAATTCTAACTAGTCCTTCTTCCATTAAGTGTGAACCAAATGGGGGGGGGGGGAAATCACTCAAGCAAACAACTTACTCTCCTTCTGCACTCCACATTGCTCCTCCATTGAGTGCCCTGAGTGTATCCATTGAGCATCAAAAGATGCTTGAGCTTCATACTGTCCCCACTCAGTTTATAAAGTGTACCTTTATTTTTTTATTTTTTTTATTTTTTGGTGCTGGGGATCAAACTTGCGACCTCACACTTGCCAGGCAGGTGCTTAAGCCACTGAGCTAAATCTCCAGCCCTAAAGTGTACCTTTATATGTCAACATTCACATTTACCTAAATACATACATATACATGTATTATGCATTTATAAACTAGCAGCTTTATTGTTTAATTATGAGACAAAGTTTCAACCATTTTGTAACTTTGAATTAGAACTACTATCAAAACAATTATCTTTACAAAGTAGGTACAGCAAAGCTCAGAAATCCAAAGATTGGATTTAGTAGCCAATTACTTCATGATCATGCACAGGGTTGCCAGTACAAACAGGTTATAATTTCCATAGTACAGGACTTTGTAATTTTGCATGGGAGAAAGATATAGGAGCAAGTAGGTAGAAAATAAGGCAGCATGAACTTGTAGGATACACAGATAGATAACATTCTAGGGGAAGACTGATTTTTTTCCCCAAGACTTCTATGCTGAATCATAGACTTGAAATAAAAACGCAATGTCACTTTTCACAAAAACCCTGTATAGGCCTTCTTAAACTCTACAAATCTGTCAAAAAATTTTAGGAATTTAATAAATATGAAAATCCTAAATATCTTCGGAGGAGCACATTCATCTTCCATGTCTGTATCAGCCACACCAGAGCACAGGGTTTCTCTTCCATTACAACTGCAAACATGATAGAAGCCTAAATGGGTGATGTGCTGTTCCTTACAGCTAAACAAGAGTTATTCCAAGGGCAGTAAGAAGGAAAGCACTGTCCAAAACACAAAGTTTACAGCAAGTGGGAAGAAAGGTCTCAGCAGCCAGAAGAGGAAAGTAATTTTCCAAGCACACAACCTGGGTGTTTCCATGTAGCTATATTTTAGGGATTGGTGCAGAGGTGTTAAGGATTAAGATGTTCACCTCAGTTCCAAAGATGAGGTGTGTGTATATGTATACATGTGTGTATAAACTGAGACTTCTGAAGGCTGAGCTGACAGACCACAGGCTGGGCAGTAAATTACACACTAAAGACATGTTCATAACACAAGTTCATTCATGGAGATGGATGCTATTTCTCAAATCCCATCCAACAGCAAGACCTCACTCCCTTCCCCTTAGGGAAAGCAGAAAGTCCTACCTCATAAAGATCTGAACGCTCTGTACTACATTACTAGATTTCTTTACAAACTCCACAGCCGCCAGAGAGCTTGACTGTGTCAAGCTCCTAAATAAAGGGCACCAGATTAGCTAAAAGCTTTAAAGACATACTGTAAGGATTAAGAGGCAAAGATGGGTGCTTAGCAGGATAGCTTGAGGACCTAGCGCAGTTTGACTGCCTATAATATTCCTATCTAACTCAGTTGCCTGTAAAGCTACCGGCATGACTACCATGACTGTTACCATCACATCATCATCGTCTGCATCATTGCTACCATCACCGTCACCACTACCACTCTCCCACCATCATCATACTACCACCACCACCACCACCACGGCCACCACCACTGTTACAGGCAGCTGAGCTGGTTAGAAGTATTACAGTCAGTCAGACAGGGCAGGGCCCTCAAAGAAGCCAGAGCAGAAGTCCTTGCAGCCTTGGAAGAAACCATCACCTGCTGTGGGTCAGGTCCCAAGACAAAAGGCAAAGCAAATACATCCATATCCTAAGGATTGATAGTCCAAACATTTCCTCTGTCACTCTGAGGAAGTCAGGAGTCAGCATCCCACCCACTATAGGAAGAGACCCTGCTGTTAAGCATGGCCACTCACTACATCACTGGCTTCCTCATTTGCTCCTGATTTAATCAATTTTACCTGGGCAATTAATCTTATTGGTTGACCATATGGGCATAAGGTTAACCACCTTAGGCCCACCTTGTGAGTTCCCAGTTTTCCCCACCTTGAACCCCTCTCACCCCGTGATTTTACTCTATTAAAGTCCCTAGAAAAGACAGAGACCCAGGGCAACCTGCCAGGACCCCTTCTGTCTCTCTTGGACAGAAGCTTTCTTTCTCTCAATAAATATATTCTGCTCTTAATCTCCATTGTTCCTAAAATTCATTCTTGGACTTTAGAGAACACGAACTTGTAGTGGACATCTAGTAGGTAGGGAGTTTCTTTCCCCTATATCACTACCTGGCCTTCAGCTACAGTCTGAAGGACTACCAGGAGGTAGCGCTTAATAATCATTTGTAACAATTTAAAGATCACAACATGCTGAATACTGGTTTAGGAAAGCATTTTTAGACATAAGGGTACTTGAGGTTAATTCTCTTTAACCTTCAGACTGTAATAAGTAAAATGTCACAGAAGTGAGAGTCTCCTATTTGCTAGGAGGATTCACAATGCATAAGAATCTACAAGGTGGCTATTTATAGCCCATTAGCAACTGTCAATAGTGATTACCGCTGACACAGTTACACAGTTGCCGGTGGCTGGCAGCTGTTTTCTTTCCAATAAGCTCCGGGGAAAAGGTTGTATGTTAAAAGGCATCTTCTTACTGCCGCCCTGTGACTCCATTGCACAGGCTTTGCTTTGTCAACTAATCAGCTCTAGTTTTGGGTAGAACTGCACAGAAAGATGAGCAAAATGCATATTTGTGTAAAGCATAGGACTCTTTCCTCAAGAACATGGGCTTTTTACAGAGTCAGGTCAAACCCAGCAAAGGTCAAGTGAGTCAGGTTACACTTTTTTTTTTCATTTCCCCAGATTCCCTGCTGAGTAGCTTGCTAGCTGGCAGTGGGCTAAGACTCTCATTGGAAAAATGAGAATCTCTCTGCCAGAATATTAATTAGATGTCCTGCTGGGGTAGTGGTACAGCTGTGAAAGACTGACCATCAGGGAGATTCACATTTCTTTCTCATTTAAAAGACATAAGGTTGCATGACTAGAGCCATGCAAGGAACATACCCTTCCTTTAAAAAGGAAAAAAAAAAAAAAAAAAAGAAAAGAACAAAAGAAGCCATCGCAGCTGTCAGAATCTTAACAATGATTTTTTTTAAAAAAGCACTGTTCTGCTCTTTAAAAAAAAATTTTTTTTAACACACCTTATGCTGCAAAGGTGATTCCTTGGGCCAGGGGCTTAGCTCAGAGGCAAGAAGTGCCTGCCTGGCAAGTGCAAAGTCCTGAGTTCCATCCCTGATACCAGAAAAAAAAAACAAAAAGTGATTCCTTTACAGTTAAAATGTACCTTTTCTATTTCCTTCAGTTCCCTCTTCATGAGTATGCCAATGCAAATCATAGTAACTTTGGGTCAAGGCAAAGTCGAAGGGATGGAACTTTCATCACCGATGACAGTCTCAAAATTATCTAATGTGCAAGTTGAAAGGGGGGGAAATTAAAACAGTTATGGCTGCAATGAAAGAAAACCTAGTGAGTAAGAACTGGGATTACTAATTACTGAGATTATCACACCAGTGGAGTTCTCTGTAAAAGTCACTTTTGTAACCTAACAGTGATTTTGAAGGGACTATAGTTACACAATGACAGCCATGAAAATAATTTTGTTTCACATCATTAACTGTCATTTTTAAAAGCTTAAAATTTGCAGAAAATAAATATTTTTAGCCTTCCTCAACTATTTCAAAACAGAGGTAGTTGTCGCTTTGCTAAGCACTTACGGTTTTGTGAAAACATATGCATCTTTGCAAGAGTCAAAAATATTAAATGATCATGAAAAGAAAGCCCAAAATTTGGCAGAAAAAGGAAAGCAAAGACATTTTTATAATTTAGAAATCCAGTGTTTGAGAGTTTAGCTCCATTAGTATATTTTATTTAATGTATTACAGTTCAATAAATGAAAATTCTTAATAAATTCCCAGCAAGAGGTAGTACCCTGCTGATATAGGGGAACAAAACTCCCAAGCTGCTAGATGTCCAGTACAAGTTTGTGTTTTCAAAAATTGAAGAACGAATTTTTGGAACAACAGAGGTTAAGAGCAGAATATATTTATTGAGAGAAAGAAAGCTTCCGTCTGAGAGAGAGAGAGAGAGAGAGAGAGAGAGAGAGAGAGAGAGAGAGAGAGGGGGGGTTCTGAGTTGATTGCCAAAACCTCCATCTTTTCCAGGGACTTTTATTGAGTAAAACCACGACATGAGGCAGATTTAAGGTGGGGAAAACCTGGGAACTCACGAGGCAGGCACAAGGTGAGACAAAACTATGGTCAACCAATAAGATTAATTGCTCAGGCAAAATTGATTAAATTGAGGACAAATGGGAAAGTGAGTCAATAGGAAGTGTGCATGCTTAAAACAGTAGTGACTTCCTCTAGGGGGTTGGGATGGTGACTCCTGGCTTCCTCAGGGTGATAGAGAGCCATTTAGAACATCAATTCCTTCCATTCATCCTTAGGAAGTATGTGGGTACATGTGATTTATCTTTTGCCTTGAGGTCTGGCCCACAGTGGAGGTGTCTGTCTCCCCTACAGTTACAAGGTATCTGGTCTTTTGCACTGGCTTCTTTGAGGGCCCATCCTTGTCTAAATGCCTATAATATTTCTATTTAACTCAGTTGCCTGAAATACTACTGCCAGGGCAGGCACACTTTTTTCCTCAGTTCCCAATTTGTGTTATGTTTATGTTCCATACTTCCAAACCTTTTCCTGTGTCCCTTCCCAAGAAGCATCTATAACCAACAGGGACAGGTGAGATGGTCTTTTTGAGTCCCTGCCTTCTAAAAGAACTATCAAAGAAGCCAAAGCCCAAAAGAAGTACATAAAGAAAAGCAGATGTTTAAATTTGTAAAATTCAGATCAAAACAGAATGATATCGTTCTAAAAGAATTTAATTAAAAACAAAACAATATTTTTAAAAAAATATCAAGAAAAGTCACTTCCAAAGCTATAGGTAGGGCTGGGGTAAGACTCAGTGGTGGAGACCTTATCTAGCACATCGAAGGTCTTGATTGGGTCCCCAGCACTGCAGAGCAACAATGATGACAACAGTAACAATAAGAAGCCTGACAGGAAATAAACAGGGGTCCAGAAGGAAATTCCACATAAGCACAATTGCTTTGATTATTTAAGTTACATACAGGAATATTCAAACCAACCCTTCAAGCTGACTTTCTTGAATCTTGTGTAATAAACTGAATGTGGTTCAAATGCTACCTAATGTCTGGTTTCTAATGAGACAGGAAAGGAGAAAAATATATGGTATCTTCATCCCTAGATTTTTAAGAAAATATTATAGTCATGTTTTAACAATTTATAGTAGAAAAAGTTTGAAGCTCATTCAAGCTCACATCTTATAGGTGAGAGAAATGACAGTAAAGACGCAAAGGCACATACCCAAGGCCACGTCTGAGTCATCACATGTAGACTGACTGCCCTGGGGAGCCTGGGTCCCTAGGTAGCGTGTTCTGAGCCCTGGCTGCTGTCTTTGTTACATGTTACATGTACTGTGAAGCTGGCTCACTGTGTGTGAAATGCGTGTGATTACAAGTAATCACCATTTCCTTGTTTGATGGAGGAGGGAAAGCAAAGGGAAACACTTCCTGGTTCAAAAGGCTTTTCTCTCTGTAGGCAGCAGCAGGGGAACAGGCAGACTTTCAGGTGTGAAATCCATAGGACAGGCTCTGTGTCAGCACGTGGGTAGTGAGTGTCACAGGGCTTCCTCTTCTTTGTAACTTCTTACTCATAGAACCCTGGTTTGATGCTCTCCCTGAAGGGATTCTTATCTATTGTCCATCCTGTCCCTGTCATGCTCACTTGTTCTTTTTCTGGTGCCTATTGACCTTATCTACCTGAAATCAAAAAACCTGTCACTCACTCAAGCAATAAGCTCCTAAACAATGAATCAAAGCATCAATTGGATCATTACTAAAAGTGACTGGTCTCACTACCATCAAAGAGAGTGACTGTCAGGGGCCGCAGAGTCTGCTGCAGTGTGAGATGTTCTTTTTCCACGTTGTATCTTGCAGATGTGGGTTCATCCTACTCTCTGATTGCCATCTCTGTAGCACAGCTTTCTCCCAGGAATCTAATTACAGATGTTCAGCTTCTCCTTTTGCATTCTAAGCAAGTCCCTTATGTATAATTTCTGACCTCCCTTTACTTTTTTGATTCCTTCAGAGACACAATTTTACTTGCACCTCTTTTGTGCCAGCCCTGTGCTGAGAGACACAAAGCCAAGAAAAGCACCATCCTTGATCTCAGCAGTGTCTCAGATGCAAATAGAGAGATTTTAAGGGTAGAGTTTAAGCACAGAAATTTTCCTTTTTTGTGGAAGATTTTAACTCAAAAGAAGAGCTGGGGAATCCATGATCCAGTGGATGCGTAAATATGTTAGCACAACATCCATTACTTATTATTTGGAGCTGCATCAAGATGTCTTGTGTATTGCAAATACTCTAAGCTTATTATGTAAGTGGGTGGAGAAGGATCAAAACCAATTAGTTGCCTTCTTGCATCTCTAGTCCTGGACATCTAAGCTATTACTAGGTTAGGAGAGCTATAATCTGATTACTATTAACTAGACAGCTACTTCCTGGTGTTATGCTTTATTTCTGGATATCCCCCCAAAATCTCATTGCACTCATAGGTGGGGCTTTTGGGAGTGACTGTATCATGGGGCTATTTTGCACAGCTAAGTTAGGTAGAAATATTATAGTTAGACAGGGAAGGCTTTCAAGAGAATCAATACAAAAGATGAAAACACATTACAACTGTGGCCAGAGGTGCATCTGGTGGAGGCCAAGTCTCAAAGACAGAATGACCAGGCCTACATGTCTCTCCAAGGGATAAGCGGTAATACCTGGTCTGATAAAGTCTAGATAGACATCAAACACCTCAATGGGTGACCAGGACCCTCATACCCACCCCTGCCTGAAAAGTTCTGTGTTCTTTCTATGTGACTTGCTTCCCCATTGAGCCAGTATTACCTAACTGGCTATACTTATACTCTTATTGGTTGATCATAGCTTTAACCCATGTTGTACCCACCTCTGATTTTACACTATAAAACTTCCTCTGTGAAGTGGGCTCACTGCCAACCTACTTGGGATCCCTTCTATCTCTCAGGAGCTGTATCTCTCACCCTTAATAAATATTTCCTACTCTTAACCTCTGTTGTTTCTTAGAATTCATTCTTTGATTTTGGGAAAAATGGACCCAGTGTACCTGACTTTTAACAGGTTGTGAGTTATAACATTTCCCTATATTATTCCCATTTCAGGTAGATAACACTCTCCAGTGAATTAGTTCACTGAGGAGTTCAAAGCTAAATGAGATGTTGGGAAGGGGCAGGTCACTGGGCATTGGGGGCTAGAAGGGTACACTTGATCACTCCACTTTCTGCTGCTGCACCACGAGCCCTGCTCTCCTCTGCTGTGCCACTGTGCTGTGGAGCCAGACAACTACAGACTGAAACCTCTACAACCTGTGAACAGAAGAAACTTTCCACCTTAGAGTTGTGGCTGTCAGGTATTGTGCCTTAGCAACAACAAAGCAGTTACGACACCTGGGAAACTTCAGTTAGTCCAACAAGTGAACTTGTATTTGACCGGGGCAAAGTGAAAAGTGGCTCCTAGCTTAATCATTTGCCAAGAGATAAAAATATTGACACTATTGCTAGCTCTCATTGCAAGTAGCCCAGGTATTGGTAAGGTTGTGCTGAGCCTGAAAGTCATACATGCTAAAGAAGCTGTTTGTACTGGGAAGAATACAAGACCAGGCTTGTGTCCTCTCAACTCAGCTTTGCATTTCCATGTGCTCAGGGTCCCCAGGACTGGTGATAATGAGACCCTGATGGCTGCCCATGGAACAGGCTAAATTTTTCTTGGGCACCAAGCAGGGGAACACCAGGTGGACTCTGCATAGGAAGGGAAACCTGAAGACCCATTCCACACCTCTGCACACACACTCTCAGGCCAAGCCCAGTGCTGTCATTTGCAACATCTACTTTTCTCTCCTTGGGGAGTTGAGTTTTTTTTTATGATCTTTTTAAATTAAAAAAAAAAGGGAGAAGGTTGTAATACTTGAGCACTCCAGTGACGCTGGGAAGAGGAAGAGCCATTTATTTTATATTCTTAACCAAGTTGTTGGTTTATGTGTATTTGCCCTCTTACAATATGTTCTATGTAAAACCTTTCCAATAAAAAGGTTGTAAGTTCTATGTAAGTGCAGAGAAAAGACTCTTTCATATTTGAATTAATACAAAGCTTAAAAAATATTTTTAAAAAATAGAAAAGTAAAGTTAGTAGCAAGAGTTGGAGCCATGAAATGATGCCAAAGTATAGGACTGAAACTGAAATCATGGGAAAGATCAGAAATTATTGATTTTGTAAGCGGAAGAGGAAGATGAAAATATGAAAGGCAAGGCAAATTAAAACAATATCTAATCCACAAGTATATGTGACACCTTGTGGAGGACCACCTGGATGACTCTCCTTGAAGAAAGAGCAATTATCTCCAGTTTAGCTAAACCTGACCCCGTCTCCATGTACTGATATGTACAGAGCTGGCCAGGCCATTTCTTTATCCATTCAATTGACTTTTAGCAATGTAAATGGGGCTGACTGAGGTGCTGATGTGTAATCCTTGAAGTGAGGTGACAGTGACCATTTCCTGGCCCAGTGACTCCCAAAAACATGGTTGACCCAGATGGGATGAAGAGCCGTGGCTCTTGGGCTGTCAACTGGGATTGAGTCTCGAGATAAGAGGATATGACCTCTCACATCAGAGCTGAAGCACCAGCCCTCTACACATTAAATGCCACCCTAATTGTGTTATGTGGACTGGCCTTTTTCCTTATCCTTCTCTCTGCATACTGCAGAGGTGCTTTCAGGCTCCTACATAGCCCGGCTCACAGAACTCACATATTACCTGCCATTCTCACAGTCACTCATCCTCAAACTACTCACTTCTTAACAAATTAATAAAAATCCAGGTTGGACCCTGGATCAACGCCTTTGTTCCAGTGAACCTTCATCCTGGTTGAACTCAGGTCCCCTTGGCTCCCCATAATTATAAATATATGTTAGTGTCTTTATTCTTACCTTGGTTGTACTGGAAGTGGTAGATTCAAGCTGACTTATTGGAATTCCAATAACTTTTCTATGAGATTACAAATATAAACTTCCTGGACAGAGATGAGAATCATGAAGGGCTCTCTCTAACATCTAGACATTTTTACTAGATTCCTGTTTGGAGCAGGAACTCTATTAGGCATTTTAAGTTGAATAGGAAGAAGTATTTGTGTTTAGGCATTCATACACCAGTGCAGCTGCTGAGAACCAGTTACCAGATGCTGTGTCTTACACTGGAGATGACACAAATGAATCTCACTTAATCTTCCCAACAGCTTGGCAAATTCAGAGATTATTACTGTTTTAACAGATGAAGAAACATTCAGCAATTTGCACACAGCTCATAGCACAGGTGGCTTCAGTGGTCACCCCCAGCCTTTTGACATAGGACAATCAGACTGGTGCTGAGTCCTGAAATCTTTGACAGAGGGTGCTGAGAAGCACTGCAAAGATTCCTGAAAAAGCCAGAGCTGCATATTGTCCTAGGACAGTGATGGGGAGCCTTTTAGAGGTGAATGCCCAAACTGCAACCCAAAACCCACATCACAAAGCACCAACATTGCAATGAAAACTGAATACTGAGGTTTTAGTTTAGAAAAAAAGAGTTCACGCTTGGCTCACATGGGTGTCCCCTGAAGCATGCTTGAGTTCACCAGCACTGACCTACAAAGTGGCCGGTATCAATCTGGGGCAGTTCCCAGACAATGAAGTGGGTAGAGGTAAGATATAGATGAAGGACAGGGCAAGGCTGCATGTGGGAAGTTGATCCAGTCCAGGCCAGTGATGGCAAACCTATGCACCAGTGCTGCAATGGGCTGTTTGTATCACTGAAAGTTTGAAGAGGTTCACCATTTCCTGCTAGACTATTAGGAGCAGTATACAGAAAAACAGCCCCTGAAAGGTATCCATCTGTGAGGACACTTCTGCGCATGCGCAGTGAGATGTTAGTAACCTGATTCTCTTGATAATCTTTCTTTTATCTCTTAATTGATAGGGCCCTGCCTAAGAAATCTGAGATGAACAGAAGGAAAAAAGACTTTTCTCCTCCCTTACCACTCCCTGAACACTTTTGTCATTTACACCTAACCCATAGATCTACCTCACCTCTGGTCTGTAGAAACTATAGACACAGAATAGAAAATCCTGCAGTTCGAGATGTGTGTGAAGTCATTAATGACATGGTAGTTGCTGAAGAGTGATTGTTTTTTGAACATTGACTTCTCGATGTTTGCATTGGACAGTCTGTCAATTTACAGGCAGCCCTATGCTTTATCTCAAATCAGCCCTCTGCAGCTGATCATCTCCTGCTGAGCCCTGAGACAGTCTTTGACACTTGTTTGGGGTTCAGAAAACAATACTTCCTATTCCAAAGTGGTGACTTTGATCTCAGCTATCAGCGTCAGGGTTCTTCATGATGCAGTCTCTCTCTCTTTTTTTTTTTTTAAATCAGTACCAAGGATTGAACTCATGACCACACACTTGCAAGGCAGGCACTTATGTTGCTGAGCTAAATCTCTAGCCCCTCGTGATGTAGTCTCTTAATCCTCTTGCTTTCGTAGAGCACAGGAAGAGACTTTCTCTGATGCTTCTATTCCAGAGTGAGGACAATTCCTAAACAATCTCATTAATGATGAAGCATTGCCAAGGAAAAGGAAACAATAAAAGGCCTCTATGCCCAGGACATTCTGCTAGACAGTCTTTCTTTTCTTTTTTAACTGAATTTGGAAAGTATTGAGCTACATCTTCTGACCCTTTTTGTTTAACTTTTTTGACAGTCTCACTATATTTCTAAATTTGCTACTCTAGAGGTTACAATGCTCTTGCCCAAGCTGGCAAATAGTTGGGTTTATAAGTGTGGACCACTATTCCTGGAGGCTCAGATCTCCATCTATTTTTCAGAAAGCAGCTCTGGGTGATTATATTACCTATGTAAAAAGACAACATTTGTTCAAGTGCATTCTTCCCATTACCTTTACCGTAGCTTGTCTTTGCCACTCTTTAGCATGCCCAAATTCAAAGCCTTTCTTTACCTCAGGAAGTTATATAAGATCCTTCTTGGAAGTTCCTGTCTCATGTATGTTTGCCACACTTTATGACTTTTCTTCCACAAGTGTCACTAAACCCATTTATCTTTTCTCCTATTGAGTCTTTCTATTGTTGATTCATTCCAGAACAATTTTGTAGAGCATAACAGATGTTTTTCTATATAGATGAAAAATAGCTTCAACTCCTTACACTGTCTACAAAGCAAAGATAACACATTTAATCTACTTTTGAGCCTTTCCTGCACCTAGGAATATTTATATTATTTACATGTCCAAAATTGCATGCTAACTAGAAGACATTGAAGAAAACATTGGAGCAGGTTGCAAATCAAATTCACCAACAACTGCTACCTTGATGACTTCCCTTGCATTTAAACATTGAGTAATATTTTACTACCTATTGAAAATAGCCTGTCATTTTTCTAAGGTATTGTCCAGAAAAGTCAAATTCATAGCCCAGAGAGACAAAATAATTTCAATGTTTTTTCTTTGGCTTCAGAAATACATCTAAAAGCCCTGCATTTCCAGAAGAGGACAGAAATTAGGTTTCAGACTTAAGAATGAAATGTTTAATTAAGTTATTAGAATCAAGAAGAATTGAGAAATTCACTAGTCAGATATTAAATTTCCCACCAGAACAACATTGTAATAAGCAAGAGAAGAAATAAAAACAAGCAGCACTGACAATATTAATTTCTTTGAGTTTTTGTTTCTTTTCTGTTTACTGATTCTCTGTCTTGATTTCTCTTCTGCTTCCTCAGCTAACAAGATATAAAATGTCATGTCTAGGCACCCACAGACTCTCTCTTCCCTATATGAAATTATTACTTGGTAGCTGGGGTTATAACAGTGTTAGAATGTGTGCTTCACATGGCAAGGCTCTAAGTACACAAAGAAAGAGAAAGGAAGGAAGAAGGAAAGAAAAAAAGAAAGAAGGAAAGAAAAAAAAGAAAGGAAAGAGAAAGACAGAAAAGAAGGAAAGAAGACCATTCCCCCAAACAGTGATAGATTGGAACTAGCTTGGAGCAAGGTGCCCAGGGAGATAGGAAACTATTTTTCTTGATAGTTATATTTCAAAGACATGGTGCGCATACCTGTAAGAAAATACTCTTGTGTTGTCATTATTCTGGCAAGAGGTATAATTCGCTTTTAAAAAGTATATGCATACATATCAAAGGAATTGAGGCCAGATTCGTAAGTACATGTTATCACAAGGAAAGGCTCTGAGAAAAGAGGATACAATACCTCTTACTCTGGGACAAGGAAAATTTAGTTTTAAAAACTGGCCTTTAACCAACAACAACAATAATAACAACAATAAAATTGACCTTTATTTGTAAGGAACTATGAAGACAAGCAAGCATGATTTCTAATCAGAAAGGCTTTAAGGAACAGAATTTCAGTTACCTGTTCTCCTCTCTGAGGCAAATATTTCACTGATACTTTAAGTATTAAATATAAGAACAAGTTTGGATTCACCACAGAGTTTGGTAAGAACTGTTGTAGCTTGGCATAATTAACACCATCTTGAGCCTTGTGTTTAACTAATGCCCTGTATTTGACCCAGGAAAATGGAAAATTACTCAGGGTATAAGTCCCATGAGAAAAGCAGAATGAGCTGTACCAACAGGAGAAAAATTAACCTGCTCAACAAAGAAGCAGGATGCCGGTTTCAATTAAAAATTAACGTAAGATTCTAGCTAAATTGTTTCCAACAGGATGTCTTTTTTGTGATTTTCTCTTTTAAAAGCTTTGTAATTTTACAGTTCAGGACCAGTTTGGACTCTGAAACAGGCGGGTAGGGTGGGGTAGGGTTTGTATATGAGTGGTCCTGAGCTCAGTTAATTAAATTTCAAATTTATCAATTTGGCTGCTTAGATTCTTATATTGTTGTTCACGAACCCACCTCAAGAACTTGATGATCCTTTTAAACCACAAGTACTTAACTTGCTGGCCAAATGTATTGGTCTGTGTCATGAATGAGACATGCCAGTAGTGCTAACTGGTTTCCACAATGTCAGAAGGTACTGAATAACAATAAACTCACAAGATGCATTTATTTCATCAGACTTCTCTCACTCAATGCTCTAGGCTTGCTCCATCGCCAAAGAACCAAGCAATCACTGGTTCTTATATGTTAATTGTAATTGCTAATATCTATAACACTCAACATTACACTTCACACAATAATATGGAAGTTACAAAGACATGTGAAAAAGGTTCACAGTGGCCATGGGATTGAAGAAGAATTGAAAGCCAAGGCAGAAAACCTGCAGAGATGTGAAAAGTCACCACAGGTAACTAGATAAGGTTAGAGAGTTAGAAGTTCTCAGTGTTTGCTAGGAACATGGATAATTTTCAAAGGCTGATTCTGGGTGGCAGGCACTTCCAAGAGGACCACACCAAGCAGGGCTACTGGGGAAGCCAGGGCTCGCGACCTGATAACCTCATGATGGGCCCACCAGGTGGTCTAATGGATGACACATCCAACCAGGACACCCCTACTTTCCAGGTGAAAGGGTTCATAATTTGTTGGGTTGGTCTGTCCAACAAGCTCACTGGCTTGGCTTTCTCTGGTATAAATGAGATTTGTCATGTGTGTAAATGTCCTCATTTAATTAGACAAGTTTATGAGTGTCAATATTTTTATTCACTAGATTAATATATCAGTGTATGCTTCGTGATTGTGCTGTGCAGCTGGGAGTAGTTTTTATCAGATAAGTTTGGTGTGTCAAAAGTCTGGTGGTTATTCATTGATATAGATAAGTTACAAGTCACTCTGACTCAGCATTTGCACTCAAAATGGAGCTGCTCAGGGTGAAGTCCAGGCTGATGCCACTCTTCTGGACAACTTGGAGTAACTCGGACAGGGTCACAGCCTACCCTTCAAGTCTTCCTTCACTTTCATGCATTGGAAGCTTTTAAAAGGTGAACACCGGAAACAAATTCTGCTCTTGCTAAAGTCAAAGACAAACTCAGATAATCCAGTGCTGGGGCAGCTCCGCATCACTGCATTAGGGAGCAGGATCTCAGGGGACTGGGCATGACTTCACACAGCTTCTGTCAGAACAGAGGCCATCTGGCATTCTCAAGAGACAGGGGGAGAACAGGAAAGGGGTGAGTGGGGACTCAGTGGAGTCAGGAAAGCGACAATTGCAAAAACACAGTTCAAGTTGGTAATGTGAATATTCCACATGAGTTTGCTAGCGGCTGCTTATCGCAGTAAGACTCACCTTCCCAAAGAGGCTGGGCAGGTTCCTGCCTTCAGGTGTTGGCTGGAACACACAGTAAATATTTTGGCAGCCTTGAATTTTCTCTGGCAAGCATAATAAGATGCCCTGGAGTCATCTAACGATACAGTGTGAGCTGTTAAAAAATATGTTCATGTGTGTTCATCTTTGTAGGCCAAGATTGGCATCTGAGAGAGAAAAGAATCAGGAGAACCTTGTCCAGTCTGGGTCAGGACAGAACCTTGCACTGTGTCTGGGGTAGTCTCTGTCTCTTTCCTTATGACTAACACAGAACCTGTCTGAGTACTCCTACCACTGCCTGACATGCTCTCGGATTACTTTCATCACATTTAACTTGAGTATCTCTAACTTTCAGTATCATTTTCCATAGGATAAAAAGACAGAGATGTGAAGCAATGCTGGTCTCTGCCCACTTTGGTGACCCCATGAAGAGCAGTGCCCCGGGGGAATGTCCAGGACAGGATGGAGTTTATTTTTCCTTGTAAGTCTTCCCTGGTTCTCTCCTACAGCCAGCTCTAAGCAGCCTAAGAGAACATTGGGAATGGTCAGTGGGATTGTAAATACAATTTTTCTGTAACTACTCTCCTGTTATATTTTTGTTCTTGCAAATTCTCTCTGAGCTAGCAGGCTAAGCCCTGGAGAATGACTCTCTAGTCATTTTTAGGTCAATTCTGATTTTACTTGCTGTTTCTTGGATGAATAGAGATGCCTTTTTGCTTTGTGAGAATATGTGACCAGTGGCAATTCTAGTTGGAGGAGCTCTGTATTTTGGGGGAAGTATTGCTCTCTCTCATTTCCCTCTGGACTCAGCCCAAAGGTCATGCCTGTGACAGGATCCCTGAGAAACAAAATTCTAGCTTCTTTCTCTCCTTTAGTCCCTCCTGGGTCTCCCCTGTGAGATGCTCACCAGTGACAGTTTCCCAGCCACAGAATAGTGCAAAAATCACATTGTTAAACTTATACTAATATATATTATACAAGGTTTTAGAATGTTAAAGAAATACTAGAACTGGATAAACTAGAAAAACAGATGTTATTTAGAAGCTATTGCAATAAGAGAAGAATAAACCCAAGTGTACAATTGAGCTCACTCCCAAATACAATAGGGCAAGTAGGAACTTATTGCCAAATAATAGGGCTGAAGTCATGTAGGAAAAACTAACACGAGAAAACATCAGAGGAAGGGAAATTCCTGCTCCAGCAACCCAACTGGATTCTCACTGAAACTAGATATTTGAAGATATGTCCAAAGATGGTGATTGGAAAAAGAGCTCTGACTAGAACCCTAACTAAGTTTCAGACAGGGAGAGATTTTGTCACTAGACAAAGAGAGAGTCTGAAGGGCTCCCCAGGGGGGAAAGGACAGTGGCCAAGAACTTTCTGCACCTACTGCTGCTGTGCAATGTTTGGGTTGACATGCTACTGCCCTCACATCCAGCAGAGGTGTCAAGTGGGGTTGCCCTTTTTCAGGCCTCAGCACAGCTGTGACTGCTGGAAATTCTCTGAAAGAATATTCTGTTAACAGAAATAAGGGAAAACCAAATATGGATTTTTTAATGTACAGAGTCTAAGAATTCCAGAAAAGAAGAAGATGGGTGTACTGAATTCCAACCCAAGGGTTGGTACCCTGGAGACATGTCAAAATAGTGAAAAGTTTTCTGTGTGTTTGCTTTTATTCATTCTTTTAAAATAAAAGTTGCATCTTTAGCTTACCAGCATCGGCAGTTCCTGGCATGATCCCGTTATTTGTATTCTTATTCCAAAACTCTCTATGGTATTTTGACTTGCTGCTAAGAATGCTGCTGGCCACAATGGACATTTACTCCTTCATGTAATAATTCTAAATGACACCTTATATCACAGAATAAAAGTCCAACTATTGCGCAGAGCTTATGTGTTTACTCCCCTTGTTGCCCTGTCTCTGCATCGTGGTGTTGAGCACCTCTCCTGATCCCTGTGGCACTTCTCCACTTCCCCGCCAGTGTACTGCTTTTACACCAAAGCTAGGACTGATTTTCCATTCACATTGTCCCTCATGGCCCACTCACTTGCATGGTCCAAATTCCTCTTAAATCCCACTTAATACTCTGTCTGGAATCTGATTCTCACCCTTACAAGGGCTGGGTCTCCCACTGTCCTCGTCATCACTATGCCCAATCACCAGTTTCCTTGCCACCTCTGCCAGAGCTTGCTCAGTAGTAACCCTGAAGCAGAGGACTTGATGGTCCCTGTTCTGACTACTCATCATGGCTCAGAAAAATCCTCCCTCTGCTGCTCAGTTTCGCACCAAGGCACTTTCTCTTTCAGGAAGTGGCTGCATATTCCAGTCCTCTCTTTGGATAGCGTTCATTATCTCTGGGAACGTACTTATAAGTTGGCATCATCTTCTTCTATACAAAAATGGACACACTGGTATTTTGGATTACCTTTATTTTGATCCACCTTCTTCTACCTCCAGATTATCTATGAAAAAACTCATTTGTTTCTTCTCTTTTTCCTTCCTTCTTCCCTCTTCTCCTATCCTCTTTCTTCCTCCTCCCTTCCTCCCTCTCTCCTTCCCTCCCTCTATCTCTCCATCTCCTTCTTTCTTTCCTTGCTTCCTTGCTCCTTTCTTTCTTTTGCAGTTACTTTTGAGGATTAAATCCAAGGATTGGTGCCTACTGAGAAAGAGGTCTGCCACTGAACCACCAGTCCTATAGTTTCCTTTGCAATCTTACCCTGTCCCAAAGGACTGTGAGGCTGGGAATGTCTTGTCAGCATGTACATCTTTTGCTTTTTGAGGGGAACAAGTTCAGTGAAGCAATAAGAACTGGAAAGTGCTGAGCCATATGAAATCTCACAGGGCTAAGGAAGCCCACATTTCCAGATCTTCAAGAGAGTATGAGCGTTTTCGTGATAGTTTTTAATTGGTCGTATGGATTGGATATTGTTTGTACCCTAAGGGCTGTGTTGGGAGTTTGGTCTTCAGGATTGAAGTATTGGAACTTGGAATATTTAAGAGAGGTCCTCTCAGGGGGTCTCGAGGTCAGCTGGGGCATGACCTTGGAAGTCATCCTAGTTAATTCTCAGGAAAGGGTTGTTGTAAAAGCACAATCCTGGCCCCACTCTGTTTCTCCCTGGCTTCCTGTTTGAGATGTGATTGCTCATTGCCACATGTGTTCCTGCCATTCCTGTCTTTCAGAATATCACACAACTACGAGACTGTCAGAGAACTGGGCTGATACAGGCACCATTCCCCTGAATCTCCACTAATGGGAAATAAGTAACTGTCTCATCTTTATGAAGTTACTTATCTCAGTTGTACTATTTATTCTGTGTAATTGAACTGTTTGATTCTATAGTTTTCTATTATTGATTTGGAAAATTCTGTTATAATAGTGTCAAATACATCTTATTAATTTGCCTCTGTCTTCTTCAAATATTCTCATTATAACAATGCCCCACAGTTCATGGATATTTTCTCTGCATATTTAAATTTGAGAAATTTCTATTCACAATTACCCAAGCTCTTTGATTCTTATATTGAAAGTGTCAAATCTCTTGACAAACCTGTCAAAAGTATTCTGTATTTCTGTTAGTATTTTGTAGTGCTTTTGATTCTTTCTTAGAGTTGTATTTTGCAATGGCAAGCAGAAATACCAAAATGACACCCAGGATTTGGAGGCAGATTTATTTACCATGATGGGCACTGATCGGGGTCATTTCCAGAATATCAAGCCCTGATCTCTGATGGTCTAGGGCTTGTCAGTTAGGGATTGGTTTATACAATGCACATCATAGTGATCAGCCATACATCACAGTGACCACCTATTTCTAAGAGACCACACGCAACCAGAACTGGAACAGGAACTGTTACCTGGGTAACTAAGAAACTGAAGTGTACTACCTGGGGCAGGAGCACATTTTCTGTTGCAATCTAACTACATCACACAACCGTTTCTGCACATGTTGTCTGCTCACCATTAGAGCACCCAGCATATTAATTTCTAGGTCAGATAAGTTATTTATTTAATTTCCCAGTCAAATAATTCCAAAACTTCTGTCACATCTTTATCTGATTCTGTTTGGTTTGATCTTTAAAATTGCTTTTAGCATTTTGTGTGACTTTTGCTTAACTTTTTGAAGCAATATATAATATATTAAGTAATATTGACTAAGGTAACTAGGCCTTAGCCTTGGTTTTATGTGTCTTTGGTGAGGAGTTCATTTGTTTTCTTTCTCCTTTGTTTACTGTAGCTGGAGATGCCAGAGGCCAGCATTCTCTCTAGTGTCCTAGATTTGCCTTCCCAGTTTTATCTGGGTTGTGCTAGTGACACCTGAAGTAGGGACTGCAATTTGTGGCTCTCTCAGCCACAATCCTCTGTTTTTTATGCAGGAGCCCTGTTGAAGAGGCAGTAACATGTTGGGGAACACAAGGCCTCCCATAGTCCTTTGACAGGATCCTATCCGTTAGTCAGCCTGTGCCTCTGAGCCATAAACCTCTCACCTCCTGCTCAGTCCCCTCCCCACCCACAGGTTAGCTTTGAGGAGTACTGGACAGAGCTGAATATTCCCTTTACCTCACATGGAACATACAGAAGTCTTTAGCTGGGTCCTTGTCTTATGCCAGGTAAGTTAGGCTGTGCAAAACCTAGATTGATTTGATGAAGGTAAAATCGTTTCTTTCCAGGAAATCCTTGGATCATGAGAACAGTTTTCCCTTCTTTTCAAGTCTGTAATTTTTCCTGTGACCTCAGTTTTTAATGGACTGAAGAAGGACTGTTTATTTTCAGAGTTTTTTTTTTTTAACTTTCTTTCTTGATATGGAGATGAAAGTAACAACTTCTGAATTCTCTGCTTGCCAGATCTGACACTGCAAATCTACTTTTACAATATTATTATGATTCTGTCCTTTTTTTGTGGATAGTGCAGAATTAGACAAGATAGTTTCTTGAAACTTTGTGTCTTTGAGGGTTTCAGACTTTACCTTTGGTAATGCAAAGTGATCTCCCCAAGAGGAGAAACTCTATAAAAATGTGTTTCAGTAAACTGAGAGAAAATATTCCAAGAGGTATTATAGACAATAAAAAAGATATGATTTCAGTCAAAGTAAATGACTTAAACACAGTTTGCACTAGGTCTTGAAAGGTGAGGTTATACAATAGCTATGCATATATGAGCTAAAATCTGACCATATTCACCTACACAGGGTCAGATTTAAAGGATGAGTCAATTCGTAAAAGAACTGATTGCACAGTTTTGTTGCTTATGTCCTAGCTATCAGGCATTGCTTTAGACAGCAGGGTTGTTTTGAAACACACTTGTGATCACAAGTAGAAGCAATTATAGTGTGACTGTCAGATGTCAGATGTGCCAAAGCTGTGGTCTCACAACATAGAAGAATGAAGTCATGAACCAAAGGAAGACGTTAAGAGAGAAGTTTGTTAAAATAAGGAGAAAAAGAGCTCCTGGATTTTCAGGAGGATTCCCCAGGGGTGACCGCAGGGCTTCTCAATCCAGAGCTAATTGCAGACAAGTGAAACTTGTCAAGAATTGCTCAATCTAGGGGATGGGGGTTTAGCTCAGTAGCATAAGCGTCTGCCTTGCAAGTGCCCTGATTGTGAGTTTGATCCCTGGTACTGATTAACAAAAAGAATTGCTCAATCTTTTGGTGGCTACCTATCATGGGGGCAGGGAGTGGGCTTTGAGGATTTAAAATGACCATTTGGAACTCAAGTTTTCTCACCCAGTTCCTCAGCATGCAGGGTTTAAAGGAAATTAATATTTTAAAGAAAACTTGATTATTTTGCATTTTAAATCCCTCAGAACTCAGGAGCTTAGCAAGGCATGGCTGTGCTTTAGTTGGTAGGAGGCTGTATTTCATGCTCCTGAGGGAGTTTGTCCTGAGTCCAAAGTTCTAGTTCACTGTCTATTTTTATTTTAACTCTTGTTGATATGTCTTGCTTTCGAACTCTAGCTCAGGCCTTTCTGTAGCCAGATGCCTTACTTATAAGCTAACTAAGTAAAATATTCTTTACTACAGTGTAAATATTAAACAGTAGAGCCTGGTTCTGAGCAGATGTCAGACACACAGTTTTTGGTTGTGCATGATTGGCCATGGTGTCCCAAATCTAAAGAAAGGGTTGTGAGACAAAAATTTCATTGTTAAGGATTAGAATGCAAAGTCTGTACTGCTAAAATTAATGGAAAATAAAAGTGATTAGTAGGGATGGGGATTTGGCTCAGCAGCCTAAGTGCCTTGGTTGTGAGTTTGATCCCTGGTACAAAAAAAAAAAAAAAAAAGTGATTAGTAAAGTCAACACAATTGGTGAGTCTTATGTTGTTTTGTACATATTTAAAAATGATATCTGAAAATTTAAAAGTTACTAATACAATACCATATTATAATGCAATTACTAATATAATACTGGTTTTAGAGAAAATATTTAATGGTTTATAAACATTGTGTGCTCTGTATATGTAAATATGCCTTTACTGCATTTGAAACATTTAGAAAGATTAAGCATATCATTCTAATATTTTTTAAGTCTAAGAACGTTGGATAAATATGGCGTTAGGTATCAGGGAACCTTGCTTTCCTGCTTCAACTGGACCATAGTAACTGACTTGGCTATCTTTGTTCATGCAGCTATCTTTCTCAGGGGAGAAACTCTTTAATATGAGTTTCAATTTGACTATGAAAATAAAAAAGATGTTATGTTTGATAAACAGGTATGATTACAGCTATAGTAAAGGGCTCTGCTATCCAGCAAGGTCACTGGTTTTTAGTCCAGATCTCACACATAGCATTGACTCTTAAATAAAATATGTAGAAAATTTCCTTTCATCTGCAGGATATATTTATCAAAATATAATTTGCCAATATTATATCTAGAGACATGTTGAATTCACCCTTCAAACTGCCTGCTGTCTGATTCCTTGGAATCTTTCCAAACTTGTTCCCCTCTCACCTCCTGCCAACCTTCCCACCAGGAGACTTCATTCCCCAGTTTACTGGAGCTCTGATCCTTGAGCCCTTGGACTGCTGGTCACCTTCACATATGTGCTTCACCTTCCAGGGTACATGGTGTTGGTTTGCTTTTTCCTGTAATGGGTGGAGGAGCTCTGACAGATAAACACTTGCTAACTTGTATTTCCCTAGAGGCCAGGAACTCACACCCACCACAGAAGTGTCTGCAACTGTATCATCTCCCACCCAATGAAAACAAATTCTAGTAAAATCTGTGTTTAAGTAATAGACACAGTACTACATTAAGAATTGTTAGGGAAACATATTTATTTTTCAAAATGTGACACAATTTAGTGACTTCCATTTTGGTCTGTGAGTTTAGCTCTAGCAGAATGAGAATTGACACTCATCATAAATGTATGAGAAGTACGGAGTAGACTCATCAGCAGCTGAAACATCTTACATGTCCCGTGCACACACCAGAGCTTCTGCTGAAAGTCATCAGAGAGACTTGGGTGTTAGTACTCATCAGAAAATGGATAGTTAGGATGGTCAGTAGCCCTAGAATAACAAAGAAAATAGAGTGTTAAAAACAGAGTTGATATTTATTTCCTAACTGGTTGGAGAATCTCCTACTTAATTAGATTACTTATACAAGGAAACATTTTAACAAATCAGTTCTATTTCTTTGCCTGGGCTACCAAACAAAACAGAAAGCCAAACATTCAAACAGATTCATCTCTGTTAGCTATATCAGTCCATTTACCAAAGCATTAAATCACCTTTTCTTATTTCAAATTTTAAATGAATATAGAATTTATGTATTGGGTAAGATAAAGGTTTTAGTCAAAACAAAGGCATTTCAGGATGTATGGGTTAATGTTAGAAACTTCAACCCCATATTCACAATCATTTGTTATTTACACATTAAATGTTGTGTTTAATCAAGAAATGGAAAAGATATCATTTATAAGATAGTCTACCATATCCAAGGAGCTCACTATATAATTTTTAGATATGTATTAGATACATAAAAGGTAAAATAATCTTACATATTTAATTAGTAGTTAGAATTATTAATTGCTTGGCTCTCTGCCTCTGCATTATAATATCTTTGTTTTTCTCCCACAACTAAAAGTATTCACAACAGTAACATGTATCTACATCTTTTTGAGTATATGCACTT
Organism: Hydrochoerus hydrochaeris; assembly: GCA_004027455.1. Lineage (NCBI taxonomy): Eukaryota > Metazoa > Chordata > Mammalia > Rodentia > Hydrochaeridae > Hydrochoerus > Hydrochoerus hydrochaeris. Next base: position 100,579 of record PVLA01006809.1, read on the forward strand.
CTGCACTGTATAAATTTCTTTCATATAGTATCATATTTATTTCTGTTATGAATTAAAATTAACACAGTTGGAAGGAATATACATTAATTTCTCAACCCTATATATACTATTTGTCCCTTCTCAGATTCTATGTCATTAATGCATGATAGAAGATTAAGGTCTATTGTTCACTATAGATCCTCTCCAACAATAGAGCTTTCCCTTCATATTCTTCCTTTGATTTATGCTCTGCACTGAGATGTGCATGTTTCAAAAAACTAGGATCAGGTGTTCTATTGATTGACTCAATGGCAGCCTTTCTAAAAGCAAATGCAATTTAGTTTCTGAACAGTCATGCAGTTAAAGAAACAAAGAGATCTGGAAGAAAGGCATCACATTAACAGGATCCAGTAAACAATTTCAAATGAAGGAACTGGGAGCTTCTGGTGAGGACCCCAAGATCGAAGGGGATGCTTCAGAACTGAGAAGTTTTGGCTAAAGATGGTTTATACTTGGAACTCAGAAATATTGAAATAGGCCATATTGGTAATATTCTATCTAGTGTGTATCCACTAGTAGTCATAGAACACAGAGGTCTGCATAGGCTGTACATGTAGCAGTGATATTGGCTGATCTGGAACATTCTATGGCATAAGCAGTACAGAGGCCATTCCGTAGAAGTCTAAACTGGCCTTTTTGCCATGTCAAAGGACAGAAGAGCACCTATGAACACAGCTCCAGAAAGCTCCTGTTTTATCCCTAACACAAACTAGCAAATTCTTCTTAGTATTGAGGTAAGTTTTAACAACTATGTTATAGTCTTCCTCAGAAAATAAATTGAGTCAACATAATTAACAAAGTTACTTACAAATCAAGGGTAATGTATCGAAAATTTTTGTTCAGGCCATCTAGGACTTTCATGTCCTCTGGAGTCAACTGGAATTCAAAAACCTACCACAGAAGTAGCAAAGTGTTATTATTTTTAGACTGCATATTTTCCAACCAAGAAATTCCAAATGAATCACACCAAATGGTACAGAGACAATATTTAAAGCATCTGAAGAGTTTTGATAAGGTGTTAGATATATAAAGCCAAAAACAAAAAACAAACAAACACCAATGAAGTAATAAATACCAGATTTAAAAAATAGATATCCATGTCTATATAAAAATAGTCAAACTGTACAACATCTAGGACTGAAAGATATTTCAAGTTAGGGTGATTAAGAAATAAAGCTTCCGCTATTCAAAGATGACAATATCTTGTTCTTAGAAGATCTGAAAAATCTAGAGCCAAATTTTGAAATATATAAGACATTGCAGTAATTTTCATGGGTTAGTTTGGATTTATATATCCTATGAACAAAAATTAATGCACAAAGTGTTCTTTTCCACATAAGCCATTAAGTATCCAAATGCAATCATGTCATGTTCAAAGGATCCAGAAACTGGTCTGAAAAAGATCTCATTGTCTCAGTTTGGATACTGTAAACATCAGAACAATTTTAACTAATTCCTAATATAGTGAAAGAATGAATACTTAAACCTACAGTAATAATTTAAGAAAGAAAGGGAGAGACAAACAAAAAATGTCAACAATTTAATGATGATGAACCTAGATAATAGACAATTTGCTTTATTTTTTGAAAGTTTCTCTAAAGTTTTATCACAAAATAAAATGCCAAAATGATTAATATTATTGATTTTTGTGAATAAATCTAGCAGAATATATAAAATGATATAAAGGAAAAATTATGAAATCTATTGCAATATATTAAAAGATCACCTATACAATTGGAATCTGTGTTATAATCATGGATCACAAACCTTAAAGTTGTCAAAAAGTCATTGTAGACAGCAAGACTGATTTTCTCATACAATTCAGACCATAGAGAGAAGTAAATATGTCAATTGACGAAAGAGGCAAGAAATGTATGTATTAATGCTGGAAAATTTGATAGCCATTTAAATATCATATGTCTATATTTTCATCTTTAGCTTCCATAATTCTAAAACTCTGTGGCTGAATGACAATTAGTTTGGGAGGATATACTATGAGACTTCTGTAAGATATCGTAGCAAAGTATTGCAGTATTCCCAGTATAGGGAAAGATAAGACAACCATTGAGCACGAAGTACAGGCACAGTGGATTTTACCATTATGAGAGAGAGAACTTTAGCTCATGAAAATAAAGCATAAAGATAATGAAGACGACTAGATTTTAGGGGAAACATTTCAACAAATACACTTAAATCTGAAAAAGAATTAAGATGCAGAATACATAAATGTGGTAGGTTGAGTATAAAAATCTTTCCTATATTTCCACACTATTAGGTGAGTTTTTCTTGTTATGAGGTCATGTGTTTCTCCCCACTCCCTGAGTTTTTCCTGGCCTGTAATTTGCATTGTTTACTAGAACTTGACAGAAGCCACGATGTGCACAACTCAAGCTTGTGAGTTAGTAGGCTTTTCGAACATCAGCTCAGCGCCTTGGGAATGTATCATTTGAGTGGGTGGAGCTTGCGTATTTGGTGAATGAAAGCTATATGTAAGAAAGCTGAAGATGCTGCACACCATAGTCCAATCACCATTCTAGTACAGAGAGGTCTCAGTGTTCCGCAAATGTAAAACAGCTCATTTGCAACTGCGTGAGTGAACTCAGCCTAGACGGAAAAACTCAGGTAGAACCAAGGCAAATTTTAAAAACCATAGAATTGTGAATCAAGTTAATACCTTTTGTTTTAAAATTTTAAACCTCTGTACTGAAGATGGTCTGGCATACGAGTACCATCAGTAATGGCATAATAAAATTCTCCTACTTAAAAAGGATAAGTGATTAATAAAGTGATTACATTTATGACTATTAAACTCTATATGTGCTCAAGGATATTGCCAAATAGGCTTATAATTATTTGAAGACTAAAAATCACCAACTCCAATTCTCTTATTCCAGAAAATGAAGGAAAGGTGACGTCACTTTCTCAGGGCTATGTACTACCTTGCTGAAGTAATGGAGGCACAAGATTTTCCAAATCTGCCAAATGCAGCTATGCAGCCAGCATGCTACTGTAGAGTAGCACAAAACCCTTAGGAATGCACAAAAACACACATGTGTAGTAAATGCCAGGTGAAGTGGCTTGGCATCAACACAACTAGGAACTTCACAAGGAAACAAAAATGTGGAAGATACCATTTAGGAGCCCTCGTGCCCATGACCCCATGTCACCTGCATATTCTCTTTGATCCTCTTCTCATTGAAACTCTTGGCCAGCACCACAACCCCACGCTGCAGCTGGTATCTCAGTGCGATCAGGGCTGGAGTTCGCTTGTACTTTTTTGCCATGGCACAAAGAACAGGGTCATCCAAGAGAACTAGGGAGCTCTGGTTCACCCTGGAAGGAAAGGCAGATATGCTCAAATCTTGATGCCATGTATTGGGTTCAGGCTTCCAAAACAGATGAAGTCACCAACTGTAGGCAAGGACTTTTCATGTGAACCAGGATCTCCTCTGAAAGGCAAATTTTATCTCCTCCCTGAGCCAGTGGAGAGAGATCTTCAGGAGACACAGTACTGTAAGACAAACAACAGTCCATCAGCAAGTGTTTCGATGCAGTTCTTACTGATTTATTACCATTTTTTCTCACGCTGGGATCCCAGGGCACTATAGGCAACCAGTACAATGTCTTTTGACTTGCAGAAATTAAACAGCTTGCTCTGGTTGAGGTAAGGATGACATTCCACCTGTGGATGGACAGTAAGGTAATTTGTATACATTAATTATATTAACATAGAAAAGAAATGTTATAATTTAAGAAACTGAAGAGAATAAAAGTTATGTATAACATGAAATTTAAATGAAAAATATCAACATGAAGTAGTGATTCTTTTAAAAATTAACTGTAATGTTTCTACCATTGTGAGAGTTAAAAAAACATGCTATTCCTGATTTAGCTGTTTGCAGCCTGCTAGGATAAAGACATGATGGGAACATAAATTGTGTTTCATATGTGGGATAAGGAACAAATGCATGAACTTTGGATATTGAATTGCACCACAGAACAAGAATTTGTTCAAAGATTTCTAAGAGCAAATTTGAAAGATAAAAGAACCAGCTTAGTAGAGATTCTGCCAGTGATATTGAATAGATTTATGCATCAAAAGCAATCACGACTAAAATCATTTCTAACATACAAAATGAAATTTTGTAATTATGTAACAACAAGCATAAAGAAAAAATATTTTTTTCTACTGATATAAATAGATCATTGATAATCAAAGTAAAATAGTGAAATTTACATCCTAGAGCAGTGAAGGCAAGCATTTTAGAGATGAATGCTCAAACTGCAAACCAAAACCCACTTACTTATTGCAAAGTGCAAGCACTGCAATTAAACCTGCAAACTGAGGTTTTAGTTTAGAAAAGCAACAAATATATTAGTATATTTTATCTTAAAAGGAAAACTTGTGTGCCATAGACTCGTCAACATTCTCTCAGAAGAATAACTGTAATATATTTACAATATGTACTGATCCTTACTGCATCTTTCACTATATTTAATTTTAGATACTTATTGCTTTTAGCACTATAGTTATTATAATTTAAAAATATATTTAAAGTATAGTTATATATACCTGGCATATGGAAATAGAATTGAGTTTGTAAAATATTGCAACTATATGCAGTGAACTTGTTAAATGTATTTATTATTTCAGTTGCAGATAACTTTAAAATTTCTAAATTTTCAATAAAATTGTAAACAGTGGCTATTTACCATATGTCTGTGCTCTTAGGTTTACAACTCTGCAATTTCCAGGACCTTGAGGATAAGTCCGAGTACAGTGAAAATGGACCTTCCTCAGTTTGTGGCTGTGATTGAAAGCTTTTGATATTTTGTCATTGAAAATACAATGATTTCTATATGCTTATTTTAAACAAAATCCTTCTATTGCCATGTACAAAAAATCATGAATAAGCAATTAATTTTATTAAATATGTTTCTGCATTTATTGACAGAATTTTATTTTTCATTTCATTTAATGAATATGGTGATTTGCATTGAGAAACTTTTCTAATGGAGAATATTCTTGGAATATGTACACCCTTGTATGTGATGTACTATCCATTATATTTTTCTAAATATGTGTTGCTATTTCTTTGCTAAAGATAATTCAGATGAGATATGTTTGTTACACAGATTGCTGAGTAATATTCCTTTCTGTAATAGTTGGCATCAGATTTTGATTAACTGTATGCAGTATAAAAACAGGGAGATTATTTTATTTCTTTTTTATCTGGAAGCATCTAAACTACATGCATCTAAACTACATAATACTCTTTTTGTAAATTTTTTTTTCCTAGAAATGTTTGAAGGAAATAATGATGACGTTATGCTGATTGAAACTTTCCTTTTCTTGAGAAAGTTTACATTGTAATTTTATTGCTGTAACAGATGTAAGACTTCAGTTTTTTAAGTGCATTTACCTTTTTCAACTGTAAATTATATGCTAATAAAAATAACGACCAAAAAACCATAATCTAAATATTCACTTAAAGAAACTAGGAACAACAGAAATTTGACATGAAGTCACTATTGTCATAGAAATCCAATAAGAAAGATAAACTCCACAAAGCCATAATTTGGTTCTTTGAAAAGGTTAATAAAATAAACTCTTGAGATGAGTAATGAAGAAAAAAATGAGAAAGAATAATCTGCCACTATATAGAAAGAAAAGGGGGAATATCAGTACATATCACACAGATCTTATCACAATATACTCTAAAATATGTATATTAAAAATTTGAATATTTAAGTGAAATGGACAAATGTCTAGGAAAAATTGTAATTTATCATTACCTTTCTGTGAAGTTTTACTTTCCAGATAAAGATCATGTAGGAAAATAGAGTATTTTAAAATGAAGACAATTATTTATAACCGTAATAAAATAGCTAAGTCAGACCAAAGTCATTGAAAAATATTCAAATATGTGAAAAATTCATTATGAAATAAGACTTACATGGTAAGTAACTGTCACTGAACAAGTTCATAGTAATTGCAATGGAATGAAATCTGTTTATATAGAGGAATTCTGGCTTCCATTTAATTAATCATGTGTTATAAACAGTGATTGTCAGTATGGAACAGTCTACCATTGCATGTGAAATTTGTGGAAGGTGCATTTGAGAGTCACTGGATGTTAAGAGAATTTTCTTGACCAAGTGTATATCCATAATTTCATAAAAAATTGAAGTTCCTTTTGAATGTGCAGAAACTTAAAGAAATATGCATCTCCCATCACAAGACAACAACTGATCATTCTGGAATATTTGACAAACCTGCTTGGATAGTGTGAAGAAAATGATTGATGATCATTCTAGGTTAAAAGAACTTGGGGGAACTGGAGATATAGCTCAGTGGTAGAGCACACCTGCCTGGCAAGTGTGAGTTTGTGAGTTTGATGCCAGTACCTTTCCAAAAAGATCTTGGGGTGATCCATTATTGTATCCTGACTAAAAAAGAAATCTGTAAGATATTTTGGAAAAACAATGGACACTTGAATGCAGGCTGGACATTAAGTGATGGGAAAGATGAACTGTTAACTCCCCTAGATTTAGTAACGGAGCTATAACCGTAGGGGAGAACACACTCATTTTGAGGAGGTATTTTCTTACTCAGGTCTCTTACTCAGGGAGACAGTCCTATTTAGAGTTTACTTTGAATAGGTTCAGTCTACTATTAAAAACATATATTTGTAAGTATGTCTGCATATATTTACTACATGTGACAAGATGGGAAATTGTCAACAATTTTTGATACAGGTGGAAAAATATGGGTGTTGCACATAGTTCTTTGAATAAGTCTAAAGATTTAAACATTGTAATCATAAGAAAGAGGAGAAAATAGATATTAAAACCACACTAAGTGTTTGACATTTATATTTGGAAATATGGTGCTTTGTCATTATATACCAAATTCATGCATTTTAAGCTATATTTTCCTATCATGAACCCATACTCCATGACTGAATGTTGCTAAAAGAACACAGACCAGGCACCAAATAGATGTGATTAAGCAGTAGATTTGATGACAAAGCTGGAAAGAGAAGCTGAAATGGGACTGGGCCAAAGGGCCACTCCGGTCAAAATTCTTGAGTGTCAACTTTGCCCAGCTTTAGTGAACAGCTGACTTCCCCTTAACCTGCAGGATTTCCCTGTTACCCAAGTGATTTTCTCTGAAGCTGTGTCTCTGATCAAGCTTCTGAAAACAGAGATTCCAGGATGAACGTCCCAGCCATGAGGACCACACTCAGACTCCTACCACATTTCTTATGATGGCTTCACCCTTTCTCTTCAGAGTGCTTTAACCTAGTCCATGTCCCGGTACGCTTCTTAGCATGTGTGGATGTGCACTTTCTCTCCCAGGTCTAATTAATGACTGTATCCACCTGCATCACTTTTACACCTCTGGATTCTTACACACAGCTTAGACTTATAGTCTCTCAACCCTTTCCATTAAGATTTTATAAAGCAGAGATACAATTAAGGTGCCTCTATATTTTCTGCTCTAAAAAATTAAGATGAATAGGAGATAACAGATGGATGCCTGGCAGTAATACAGAAAGGTGGGAATGAATGGCAGAAGAGATGGAGGCTGAGAGTGCTCACCTGGTTGCAGACAGGCTTGTACTTGAGGCCTGGCTTGCTCAGGATCGTCTCCAGCTGCCTGCGGTTGAAGTTGGACACCCCGATGGACTTGGTCAGTCCTGCATCCTTACACTTCTCCATGGCCTTGGGAGGAAAGGATTATGAAAAATAATTTGGGCTGTTGGCTGTGTATTGATGTATATGCACGATAGTATTGTTAAAAGAAATACTGTCAAGAAATGAAAATGTAAATGATTGCAATTGATGCTAAACTAGTAAAAAAATATTGGCAGAATATAATAACTGCAAGAAAAAAACTGTGTTTTGCTTAAGAAATCAGAGACTATTTTACATGGAGGAAAAGAAATGACTGTTGTTGTTTTCCTCATGTCATGTCTGGCTGTTGGCGTATTATATCCTAATGATCCGTTCCTCTGGATTATTAGACAATCCTTAAAAAGATCATGGGTTTCTTGATCCAGTGGTGCATATCTCATTACAGATGGAGATGTGACTTGACCTTGTAGTTTTCTTTCTGTTTCTCTCTTTTTCTCCCTTGTGGTCTCTGTCTGTACTTACCTCCCAGGTGGCACGGAGATCCACTGTGTCAAATATTACTTTTCCATGTTCATCTGTTGGGAAAAACTCTTCCCCTGACTAAAACAGAAGCAGCCATTAAAACCATCTCATGAAATTCACATCCACATCCACATCTACACTCTAGTAAATCTAGGACTGGGACACGAAGTCTCCATAAAACAGATGGAGCAACATTCCACACCCTTATGTTTTCAAAATGTTTTGCTTATAGTGTTGTTAGGAAAGTTTTAAGAGACACATTTCATCTATTCTTATGCACCTATAAATATGTTAATTTATAATCCATTCCAAGATCCTTATTATAAGTCTCAGTTGACTTACTGCTTTTCATACCTCTGTATTCCCCTGGAAAAAAGATTCTTTTACATGAGAAAGTCAACAGTGACATGGAATCTCAAGTAATCGCCGATTCTAGTTTTGACCCAGTCTAAAGACTCAGTCTTCCTCTTCCAGGGCATGTGAACAGCTAAAGGCTGGACATGTGGCCACGGATAGTCCTTCAAGGTAATGTTTTGTCTTCCTTTCTTTTCCTAACCCTTCCCTTTTCTTTAATCTTTTTATTTCTTTTTTTCCAGTTATAAGACAAATATAAACTAAGTAAAAGAGAAGCACAGAAGTAGGAAAGTAGGTAGGACACTAGAATGTGAATAACTCTTCTAAATAATTTTGTTTCAAAATCAAAGGCGCTAATTTCTGTCAGCAAATACAAAATAGCCTTCAGTTTCTGGAAATGCACAGAAACTACAGAAAGTAGTGTTAGGGGATACATTTGAACACTTTCTGTGAGAGAGAGTGAAGTAACTATAAATCCCAGGGCCCTACCGGGAAGCACTGCCCATTCATTCTTTTTCTGTTTTATTTTATTTTATTCTTATTGTTTTGTTTTTTTGAGATAGCATCTTAGACTCTGTAATCCAGGCTGGCCTTGAACTCGTGGTGATCTTTCTGTCTCAGCCTCCCGAGTCATGGGTATATAGGCACGTACGTGCCACCATGTGTGGAATACATTCATTCTTTAAGGATGAGTTCGTTTCAACATGGGGTATGTGATTATCGAAGTCTCCCTTGTTGAGGCACACTGATGAGTTTGACTCTTCTCTTTGGATGAAATAGCTTGTCAAGTAAAGTTTTAGTGATCTGTGTTTGACTGTGTGTGCTTTTTCCCAGTTCTTAAGCCAGCATACTAAAAGTCATGAAATTGAAGGCAGAGGCCAGTAGTTCTTGAGAAATTACTGGAAATATATTAAAATTAATGCTTATGAAATTTTGACAACACAAGACTTTGTTTGCTATCAGTGGAAAAGGTGAGGAAAAATGAAGGAAATTTTCAGAAATACAGGGGTAAGGAAATGATAAACAGAAACATTTCTGAAGACTACTTCAAACCCATCAGCTAGCCCTGTATTTATGCTTCATTCATATTACCCAATAAACATTTTTGTGTAAAATAACTTGAGTAGTTTCTATAACACATAAATTAAATTTATATAAATCTATAATAACCAAGTTCAACCATCCATGAACTTGAAGGTCATGATGATAGCTGATGTTAAATATTCTTGATGAAGCAGTTGCCTACCTTCATGGACACTGGGAAATGAATAAGATAGAGGTCCACATAGTCCAGCTGAAGTTTCTTCAGTGAACTTTCCAAGGAAGGTCGGACCATCTCTGGTCGATGGAAGGTGCACCAAAGCTGAAAATGTCAAAGAACAAAGTTGTTATAGATTGACATATGGACTAAATATATTCACATGATAGTCAGGCATTTTTCCACTGTTAGAAACTGATGACCATGGGAGAAACCTCTTCTATTCTGAATTTCCTTTGATCACATCCATTCGTATAAATGTGGTTCTATGTTTGGTTATGATCAGCAAATCTGAAGAAAAATGGAACGAAATTATTCCAGATAAAAATTTTATCAAGTGGTAATTATAACCACCACTCTGTGAGTTGTTTCATGAGAGCTTATAAAGTAGTTTAATAGTCTAATATTGCCATCTACTCAATAGGAAAAAATAAGCAACTTTTTTACATGAAGGAAATGTATTTTTAATAAACTTACACCATTCTTTACCATTGATTAAGGCAAAGCTTGATACTTGGACTGTTAAGAATTGGTAGGAACTCTCCCATATAGTGAGGCAATGCATAATTAAGAAGAATTCCATCTGATTCTACACTTCATGGTAAACCGCATTGTTTTGGCTTGAGGTTCTGAACAGTAAAACAACTTTACACTGGCATTATTAAAGGAGAGTCAGCATCTATCTCTTTTGTTGATACTGAATATTATATACTAACATATGTAAATAAAAGACAGACCATCATGCATAATTCATCAACAATTATTGGTCCAATCATAGAAAAGTCACTTCAGTGTACCACTTTTCATTGATTTGGACACCTGCACATTGTATGTACAATACCTTCGAAGTATAAAAGATGTCTTCCCTCTTCACAGTTCCATCTGCAATCTTGCTTCGAATGCCCAATCCCACCTCTTCTTCATTTTGGTAGCAAAAAGCAGCATCGATGTGACGGAACCCGGCGTCTATAGCTAATTTGGTGGCTTCCAAAGCCATACTCTTTGGAACCTAGAGGGGCATCCAAAGGTGGTATTTAGAGTTCTGTGCAGTTAAAGTTCTGGGATAAGCAGAAACCTCACAAAAATACCTTTTACTCATTCATGCCTTGGGTTAGTCCTATATCTGGGATGATGAATATATGCTAGTCTGACTGTATTTCCTGCTTCATAATAATCACAGTGTGCACTGGGGACCCCTTCAGCCCCAGGCAGTTACCAATTGATCACTGATGTAGCAGGCATCCAGGAACATTCCAGCTTCCATGCTGTGCTGGATGTAGTTGCAGGACTCAACATACAGTTACAGCAATGGTTAATACTTATGCAGTGATGTTGTAACGTAAATTAACACAGGATAAACCACAATGCTGAATGAAATGCAGTACAAATTTATTTTAGTCCTTCTCAGTAAAGTCAAAGAAAGCACACTAAGTTTCTTTAGCATTGAACATAGAGGACACGTGGAAAAGTTACCTGTAGGCAAAGAAGTTGGAGATACAGTTTTTAGCCTTTTCCTTCAGTGCTGATTGCATAGATCCCTCTGCTAGGGTACACTAATAGTCTATGTAAGAGATGATCTGTCACGTGTCACAGCAAGGCTAATATTTTAGGGAATGTATAAACTGAAATTTAAAGCTATTGCTTTCTTTACCAAATTTGGGTAACTATTTGAAGACACTTCTTTTCTAATAAAATTACACTGAATGTGTCCTATAGCCCTGTTCTGCTAACCACTCAGAGCTTCATAGGTGTCAGGACACGCAGAGACTAGCTGAGGCTGAAGCTTCACTGCTGTCTGTGATCCTTCCCTGATCTTCACATCACATTTCTCTCCAAAGTAACCAAGTCTTGTCACAAGTCTTCACAATTGCTTTTTGGATATTCTTTTACGTCTTATAGGAGAGAAAAGTAGGAATTCAAAGGTCAGGAAACCAGGAAACCGAATTCCACAGACTGAGAATAATAATGTAATAAAAACTTCCTCTGATATAGTAAACTGTCCACTGATCCGGCCTGCGGATCAATCCATGGCTCTCACCTGGAGAGGGAATGGGGGATGGTGGGCGGGGCAAGAAGAGAGAGAGACGGAGACAAATTGAGGGCTTCCAATCAAGTCTCCTTTATTGATGTAGGGCACAGGGTTTTTATAAGCGGGGGGGGGGCGGCGAAACATGGAGCTGGGCAGGGTAAGCACGTTGCGTGTCCGCTGATTAGCTAGAGAGCAGGATCTATCCAAATAAGGACAAGCTAGAGGCAGGAAGCTGTTGCTAGATAGAGGTACGTGGTAACCATGACTGGGCCCTTGTCATATCCGCTAAATGCAGGTGAGGGTCATGGGTAATGTAGGCTGACACACAGAATGCCCTCAGGCAGGAGGGGCGGGACGGCGGCAATTACCTTGAGTCGCTCCCTACAGTCCACTTTCCTGAGTTCCTTTCAGAGGAACATGTGAACCATTGTTCTTTAATTCCAGTTCATATTAACTTGGTCTAGGACATTAATTTGCACATAATTTTCTTAAGTTCCCATTTCTTCCTATCATTAAGTTATGTATTTTTTCAGTAACTTTCCCAGAGCTGCTAATGGTACATGGGAAATTCCACTTGGCTCATGCACAATGGTTACTATGATATGCACAAGACTACCTCACAAGAGAACAGCAATACCCATTCTTGTATACATCTTTTGTCCAGTTACATTTATCAGAAAGAGTTCTCAGGATATACATTATTATTATTATTATTATTATTATTATTATTTTTCCTTTTTGAGACAGGGCCTTGCTATGCAGTTCAGGCTGGCCTTGAGCTTACTTTGTAGCCCAGGCTGGTTTAAAACTTGCAAATGATTCTCCTGCCTCAGCCTCCCAAGTGCTGGGATTACAAGATTGCACCAGTACGCCCTGCTTGGGATATGCATTTTTAAAAGGAGAAAAAATTGTTTGATTATATAAATAAACATAAAAATCACTATCAATTTCTTAAGCAATGACACAAAGAACATCTATTTTAGAATTTTGAGGGTCTATATTTATTTCAGCAAAAGATACAGAGTAATGACAAGTGATACCTACGCGTGAAACTTCAGACATCAACAAACTATTATTAGAAGGCCTAGAGAGAAAAGTGAAGTTGAAGGAGAAACCAGTGTCCAACAATAGTAGATGACAACATGATCAGATCCTGACATAGAACAAAGCCTATCTTTTGTACATGGAAAAGCTCTAGCCCGCAGAAGCTGAGAATCATATGAGTCCCCTGCAGTCACACAGAAACAGGGAGACCTGATGACCCTGTCAGCTCCCACTCATCCTACATGGCTCCTTCCCAGGCCCAAGGCCAGCCTCACTGTGGCTACCTCACTTGGAGCATAGGTGCCAAATCCCAGCACAGGCATGAAGTGACCGTCACTCAGCTCCACACGGTGCCACTTGGAATTCATTGCCTCTCTCCCTCTGCTTGAGCTTAAGCAGGTTCTCTTTGCTCTTCTGTCTTCACAGGGCAGGGAATAACAGGAAATCGGACCCTACTTGAGGAACTTATTAAAAGTGTGTGGGAGGTGTGGCCAGATACCTCAGAATTCTGGCTGGGAGGGGAAAACTGGAACCAGCTCCCTTATTTTGAATGAGAATTGTTACATAACTCACTGCACAGTGAAAAAGAACCTATTAGTTTCCAGTAAATTTTCTCTTAAGAATCACTTGTGTACTATATCATATTATTACAAGGGATCCACTGAACAATTATTTACCATTTTGCTTAGGAAACAATAAATACTTGGTTTCTTGTTTTTAAATTTGTTTTTATCATCATGGAGTCCCTTGGTAGATATATGTTGTTTGAAACAATGAGCTATCTTATAACACACACCCTCCAAACTGAAAAATGACCACAATATTTTTCAAATTTTGACCTTAATAACAAATCATAACTTAAAATTGAAAGTTGACCTTTGTAAAAATACAAAAAAAGAAAGTATTTTATTCATTTATTTATTTATTGTCTTATTGAGACAGGATCTTGCTATACAGTTCAGGCTGGCCTTGAACTTACTTCGTAGCCCAGGCTAGTCTCGAATTCACAACGCTCCTCCTGCCTCAGTTTCCCAAGTGCTGGGATTGCAGGCATGTGCCACTGCACCCAGCTGAAAGTATTTTTGAAAACAACAAATATTTTCTCTCATTATGTTTTGTAATGAAAATATTTAGTACCATACTTAGAAGAGTATAATCTTAACATGTGTAGTAAGAGAGGAATAATGGTGTGCTGCTGAGTGCAGGATATGTAATTACTATAACAAGCTTTGTAAATCATTTTTCAATACATCACTGAATACAAATGTCATTATTTTCCACCCATTTATATATCTATACATATATGCACATGTATGTAGATTTGAGAAAACTATTAATAAGCAAAAATGCAGAAAAATACTTGCTCAATATTATTTGTGTAAAATAAAAAATAGGAAAAATTTTTATTTCTAAAAATTGGATAATAGTTAAGAAAAACTTGATCCATCGATACAATGGCATGTGATGAAGCAATTAAAATGGAATGCAAGAAATTTATTGATTAATTATTTTAAATTGGAAGATTTTTATTTTATTTTTCTTTTTTAAAATTTTTATTTAAAGAGAGAAAAAAGCATGTAAAGGGTAGAGATAATACAGAATTTCAGAGAAAAGATAAACAATAAGAAATCACTAGTTGATAAATTACATATTGTCCTCTTAGAAATAGTTGTTCAAGTTACAAAATTAAAGCATACAAAGTAGATGATCAAACAGTGAGAGTGTAAACAGCTATGCATACATGAGTCTCTACATGTACTTCTATCATTTCTGTATTAGAGGGAAAAACAAAACATAGCAAGACAAAACAAAACAAATTTCTATAAAAACATGAAACCAAAGAGTCGTATAAAACTACAGTACAAGATGATCTACAATGATTGCTGTATTGTTCCTTATTATCTTCAATAGAATTGCCTATATCATCAGGCATAAATGAATATAGCAGTATAATTGAATATAGCAGTACATAACAATTATTAGTAAAAAATAAAACATTGTAGACAATATAAAACTTCAAAGGCAGGTAATAATCAAACCAGAGTGGATATTCTAGTGAATCTTGTCATCTTAAGTGCAGTTGCCTATACTGTCAGACTTGATACTATCAGTCATAACAGCTTTGAATAAAATCTATCAATACAAAACAATGATCTAACAAACCAGATTTGATTACAATCAGCTATGGTAAAACAGTATAGGTTTTACAGAGCTTTAGATTGACTTAATGGGAAATTAAGGATGATTACTGTACTATATCCTGTTATTTTCGGGATTACTGTTTGTACCCTCAAATCTAGTACAGGTAGAATGACTGGAACAGAATATAATACATCTAAGCAGAGTAATGTGAGTAATGTGGGTTTTTAAATCCTGGTGCACTATTAACAATATAGTGTATCAAGGACATCTATGTTAGAGATTATAGCCAACCTTCTCTGCCTCATTTCTGCTATGCTATTTTTCTGCCTGTTTGTCTACTTTTCTCCTTCATTCTATTGCCTGCCCCACTCAATGAGGCCTTTCTGCCACTGTCCCTAAAATCCTGGTATTTTTTTTTCTCTCTCTAGAATGTCCTTCAGTATTCTCAGTAGGGTTGGATTGGTGGTCACAAACTCTCCCAGTTCCTCTTTGTCATGGAAGCATCTTGTTTCTCCATTAATTTCTAGTGACAGTTTTGCAGGGTACATCAATCTGGGCTGGAGGTTATTTTCTTTCAGGGCTTGGAATATTTCACTCCAAGCTCTTCTTGATCTGATGGTCTGTGTTGAGAAGTCAGCTGTGATCCTGATGGGCTTACCTTTATAGGTAATCTGTTTCTTTTCTCTGATGGCTTTTAATATTCT
>PVLA01006810.1:0-116277 GCA_004027455.1 Hydrochoerus hydrochaeris
TGCTTTTTCTTCAAAATAGCTGTTCATTTCACCATGTATTATATAATTGATTCTCATAAACTGTTTAGGAGAAGTTCTATGCATGTATAAGTCTCTACATGTGTACCTATCCTTTCTGTATTAGAGGGAAAAACAAAACAAAACAAATTACTAGGAAAACAGCAAACAAAAAAGACAAATAATAACAGTAACAAAGAGCGTGCCCAGCTCCAGCCCTCCATCCATACTTCTCCTCTCTTTTTTTTTTTTTTTCCTCAGTTTCTTTCTGGGTCATGAGAATTCCTTTCTTTTTGTCTGGTCTTCTCCATGGTGTTAAATTCTAGCATCTGAGTTGTTTCTCTCAGAGAGGCTCTCTATCATGCTACCTATCAATCCACCATCTTTTCTTCTTTCCGGATGTTGTTTCTTGATCCATTCTGCCAGTCTGTTTCTTTTAATTGGTGAATTGAGGCCATTTTCATTAATGGTTATAATTGATATATATATTGGTTTATTCTTGACATGTTATCTTTCTGCTGTTGCTTCTTTACCTTTCCACTCTGATTGTCTGCCTTGCTTAGTGTTTTTTTCCTATATCTTTCTAGAATGTCTTTCAGTATTCTTTGCAGGGTTGGTTTGGTGGTCATGAAGTTCTTCAGCCATTCTTTGCTGTGGAAGTATCTTATTTCTCCATCCATTTTGAAGGACAGTTTTGCAGGCTACATGAGTCTGGGTTGGAAGTCATTTCCCTTTAGGATCTGAAATACTTTACTCCATGCTCTTCTTGACTTCATTGTTTGTGTTGAGAAATCTGCTGTGATTCTGATAGGTTTTCCTTTATAGGTGATCTGTTTCTTCTCTCTAGCAGCTTTTAATATTCTGTTCTTATGTTGGATTTCTGGGATGTTGATTGTTATATGTCTGAGTGTAGTTTTCTTTTGGTTATGGCTATTTGGAACTCTATATGCTTCACTGATCTGTATGCCAGTTTCCATTCTCATATTTGGGAAATTTCAGCTTTATTTCTGTAAATAGCCTCTTGATATCATTTGTGTTGTCACCTTCTCTTTTGTTTATCCCTATCAATCTTATGTTGTTTTTCTTTGCATCACCTTGTAGCTGTTGAATTATTATTTCCTGATTCATTGTTATTTTTCAAAGATCTTTCCTTTCTTATTCACTAGCTGCTATCTTGTCTTTGAGGTCTGAAATTTTATCTTCACTTTTGTTGAGGCGGTTTCACCAACTTTTGATGGAATTTTTGATTTCCAGTATATCTCTTTGAATCTGTTTCATGTATTCTGTTTGTTTCTTATATTTTTCATTCATGGTTTCCATCTTTTTGCACTGTTCCTATAATTTTTAACTATCTCTTCTTTAGATGTGCTCAGCATTTCTTTCATTACATTTATCATTTCATCTTTTACCTTGGAGACTATTTCTGATCTGAGTTCTTTTATAGCTTCCTGGAGTTGTTTCTTCACTTCAGTTGTTATCATTTCAGGCATTTCAGGTATATGGCTTACATTTTCTTTTATGTACATGTCATCTAGACTTGCTTGGGATGGGCTGGAGGTTTGAGGTTGCATTTTACTCTTTTGTCTTGTCATTTTCCTATATTTCTGGGTTTTGAACTATGTTCCAAAGCTTCCACCATGCACTGGGAATCACCTCACACACGTTTGGCTCCTGGGACAGAATGGATGTTGCTGGGCATGGCCCAGGCAGGCCGGTGGGAACCTCCCTTGCATCCTCTGGTCTTACAGGTCTGTCCTGCACAACTCCAATATGTCTCTGGCCAAGGTCTTACCCACTGAGAGTGATGTTCCAAAGCTTCCCCTGTGTGCTGGGGATCACTTTGAGCACCTTCAGCTCCTGGGATGGAATGGATCTGGAGAGCTTATTTTTAAAAGTAACCACCAAGAGTGGCTGCGGTAAAGGTCACAAGCCCTCCTATGCCAAAAGCCGGGGCAAAGGCCATGCCAAAGCCCAAGCCTGTGCTGCTCCAGAAGATGCCTCACATGCCTGGGATTGCCACAGTTCCAGGGCCCCAGGAAGACACTAGGGTGTCATGGGGATAGCCTGGTGTGGGTGTGGGTGGCTCCTAAAATTTTTATTAGTATTTTTTGTTAACTTTTAATTGTTTTAATGATTTAAAAACAGAAATTCATATAAAATTTCTAGTAAGGAGCCAGTCATAGTGGTGCATGCCTGTAATACCAGCACTCGGAGGCTGAGACAGGTGGATCATGAGTTCAAACTATTTGGTGAATATAAATGATGGAAGAAAAATGAAGCAGAGTAAAGAATAGAGGTTGATGAGGCAGAGCAGTGTTGACACAGAAGATTTGAGTAATCAGTGAACTCTCTCAGTGATCCCTGAGCAGGGCCCTCATGGAGGACAGAAGGGAGCCCAATCAAAGCATATTTCAAACAAAGTCTACAAAAGGGCAGAGTTCTGAAGAGTGAAGTTTTATGGTGTGCTCAAGGAACAAGGGGAGAGAAGAAACTGGAAAGGGTTGGAGAGCAGTTCAGAGACATAATAAAGGTCTGTTGATAAAGAGAGTATAGAGGAAGTGGAATGAATTTTGATTTGGTTCTAATTATCATAGGAACAATGTGCCTAATATTTTACAGAAATAATTAGATGTTTTCTAGAGACCAAACCCATGGCTGCAAAGTGGAAACAACAGGACTAGTTAGAAGGCCACTGGATAACTTTAGGCAAATGATGTTGTTAGAGCATTATATGGGAGTGATGGATATATTGATGATTGAGATTTTGCACATATTTGTGTGGCAGAATGATAAGTCTAGAACATGGATCAGATGCAAGCTATGAGGTACCTTTAATATAAAACATCAAAAGCAATTTTGGGGACATCATTTTTGTCCAGGTTGGAAAGAATGAAGTAAGCTTTGGGAGAAAAGCCAGTTCTATTTGGGGTTGCTAAATTTTTGAATGTGCTATTCTAGTAGCCATTTGGATACATGAGTCTGGACCTCTGCAGAGAAGAAAGTTTGAAAATGTAAATTTTTGAGCTATCATGACTGAGTAGATGCTATTCAAAGTAGTGAAACTTGATGGTATCACCAAGATAAGGATCTCACTAGAAAAACAGGACCAGGGGATTTCAACAGAGATTCACTGTACCCTGGAACCATAGTTATGCAGAGTTGGGGGCTGAAACTGTGAAACAAGAATATCAGCACGCCTTAGAGAGGACCACTGCAGGAAGCTGCTGCTTGCTCCATAAACTGGAGAATTAGAAGGGAGAGTTTGGGGAGGACTCCTTAGGGTGATGCCCAGATGCAGGGATAGAGTGCTGCCTGGATAAGCTACTACTGACAAATGGCACAGAGAGGCTCAGGGACGGACCTGAAGAACAAGCACCCCAGCATCTAGAGGCTGGGAAGAAGAGGTACATCTGTAAGATGCTGGAGGATGATTAGCCTGTGAGGGAGGAGGCAAACAGGAGAAGATGAACAAACAAGGGGTTTGAAAAATGAGGAGGTGATCAAGTGGTGTTTGATAGGTAAATTGGAAGAAAAAATTGACTGTTGGATGTGAAAAATCAGAAGTTTTGGGTGGTGTTGATAAAAGTGGAGGCCCTGGAGTGGTGGGAGTAAAGCCTGGTAGGAGTGAGCTCAGAAAGAACAGGAGACACAGCCCTGGGCATAGACTGCTAAGTTCTCCAAGGCAGCATGCGATGACTTGGAGAAACGATGTAGGACAATAGCAGAAAAGAATGTGAAGGTAAGGTTTTAAAAAAATTCATATGCAATGTTTGTTGATGGGAAAGATATATTTGGGAAGACAATACTGATTTCAGGAGAAAGAAAGGGATAATTGTAAGAGTAAAACTTTCAAATTCCCTGTGTACAAAAATCACTCAAGATGGATCAAAAAACTAAGTACAGAGACCTGAAACTTTGAAGTACTAGGAGAAAGAGCAGGGGAAACACTGAAGCCATCGGCACAGGCAAAGACTTCCTGAACAGAGCCCCAGCTGCACAGGAAGTAACAGCAAGAATTGACCAATGGGATTTCACCTTAAAAATCTGCAAAAGAATCAATTCACAGACTGAAGAGACACTCAAGAAGGGTAGAAATCTTTGTCAGTTAGTCTTCAATGGAGGATTAGTATTAGAATATAGAAAAACTAAAAATCTTACTATAGAAACCTCAAATAACCCAATCAATAAACAAACTCAACTGATAGTTTCCAAAAGCAGACATACAGATGATCAATAAATGTGTAAAGCCACCTGAAAAAAGTAAATGCACAATGCATTAGAATTCTTGATCCCAGTTAGAATGATTATCATCAAGAATACAAGAAAGAATAAATCCTGGTGAGAATGCTGGGAAAAAAGAACTTTTATACACCATTGTTGGGAATGCAAAATAGTAAGCCAGTATTGTGGAAATCAGTATGGAGAGTCTTCAAAAAAGCAAAAAATAGAGCTATGGTTTGATTCAGCTTATACCGTTCAGTATATATTGCCAAAAGAATTAAAGTGTGCATACACTACAGAGATGCCTGAATACCCTGTTCTTTGCAGCACAATTCAAAATGGCTAAGCTATTGAAACAGCCTAAGTATCTGCCAAGTGATGAATGGGCAAAGAAAATGTGATCTCTGCACCCAGTTGAATATTATTCACCCATAAAGGAGAATGCAATCCTATCTTCGAAGGGAAATGGATGGAACTGCACATCATCATTTCAAGTGAAGTAAGTCAGGCTCGGGGAGACAAATGTTGTACATTTTCTTTCATATATAGAAGCTAATAAGAGAGAGATGCTATGAAAGTAGATGGGAGAATAACAGAGAAGAAGGTATGAGTTAGGGCAGAAGCGCAAAAGGGGGCAATCAGAGTGGAAGTGCTCAGCATGTGTTATACAAACAGGACTGAATGAAACATGCTATTCTATGTGACTGATACACACTAATAAAAAAAGAACAATAATAATATTTGAGTGAGAGGTAGAGGATGCTGTATACCTGTGCAATTGGGCCTGTACATAATTCAAAAAGAAGTTAAGGCTGTGCTCAGATAGGCTGAGGTAGGAAGATAAGTACATTTTCTTGATTGCATTCTGTTTTCTCAGGGAATTACAATGTACTTCAATCTGCAAAATGTTAAGGTGGGGGTGAGGGGACATGAAGAGAGATATGAAGTAATTATTTTGAGGTATTGAGAGATCACTCAAAGTGAGTAGTCATCTGTGAACTGGCTCAGAATCATGAGATCTGTTCACACTGGTGCAGAAAAATAAGTTGCCAGTGTCCTGTGGGGAATGTAAAAATACTCAAGCAGGTTAAAATGGTCTGCACTTATTATCACAGCAGGTTGGCATTCTTTATAATGTCAGTGATAAAGCACTGCTTCTTGAAAGAAATCTTTTATTGATCTAAGTTCTAACCTAAGCAATTGTTACGTCTACTCTTGAGTTGTAGTAAAACTTTACACGTTTATGTTCATTTTAGCACATGAAAATGTGTTGAATTTGTAAATTTTCTTAATCTTTAATCATTATATTTTATGCGAATTTATTTCTGAGAACGCATATGTAGAAAGCTATCCCTTCTGTCCCAGTAGCTGCAGAGTTAGTTTCATGCTCCTTTTAAAATTTAACATTGTATAGAATCACCCATGGTTGCTGCAGGTAAATTTGAAACTACACAGAACATGATGCTGAGCAGTGGGTTGGAAATAAGTGTGGAAGCTTGGTGATTGCAAAGACAACAAAGCACAAATTAGTGCAATTCTGTCATTTTTTTTGTGGTCATTTGGAGGTTTTAACAGTGTTTAAAATTTACGACAATGGAACAGAATTCCAGTTGCAAATCATTACAGCTTGTTATTGAGAATAGAATTCATAATTCATCTATAAAAATATATTCATCTCTGTTCATGATTACTATGGACATAATTGTGCCATATGCAGAAAAAGAGGGTGTTAGCATGGAAATCAGTGTGGAAATTCCTCACATAACTAGGACTAGAGGTTTCATTTTACCCAGCTATTTCATTTCTTGGTATCATCCCAAAAGAATTAAAAGGTAAATCTTGGAAGCAGCCCAAGTTTCCACCAACTGATGAATGGATAAAGAAGAGAGTCTTTTATACAATGGAATACTACAGTGCCATAAAGAAGGATAAGCTTAAGACATTTCTGGCTAAATGAACACAACTTGAGACCATACTCAAGTAAAATAAATCAGATACACATATGTAAATACCACATCGTTTCTCCTTTGAGAAACCAAAAGTGTAAATGTATGATATATGTTGTGAAATAGGAAGAAACTGTTCAAATGAGAGGGGGAACTAGGGAGAGTGGAGGGGGGAATGAAGGAAGGAAGGGAAAAGAAAAAAACAAGAAAATGAAAAAATGGAAACAAATAAAGAGATTTTAATTATCTCTTTAGTTCTATTTTTGCTTCATGTGTCTTCTGCTGTCAGCAGTTACATAGACATTTAAGAGTGTTTTTCATCCTCATGAATTGATTCTTTTAAATTATAAAGCAACCCTCTTCTTCTTCTTCTTCTTCTTTTTTTTTTTTTTTTTTTTGTGGTTGTCTGTTTGAGATAGGGCCTCACTACGCAGTTTAGACTGGCCTTGAATTCACTTTGTAGCCCAGGCTGGCTTCAGACTCACAGCGATCCTCCTGCCTCAGCCTCCCGAGTGCTGGGATGACAGGCGTGTGCCACCATGCCGGCCTAACAACCCTCTTCTGACAATATTGCTTGTCTTGTAATCCATCTTTTCACCTACTTAAATTCACATTTTAGCTTTTTATGCTTGTAAGTGTACTGCATGCATGGTCTATGAGTTTTAGGTCTTTCTAATGTTTCTGTATAGACTACATCCTTGTGGGCCACACAGATTTGGGTCTTGTTCTTGGATTCAGTCTGGTAACTTGTGCCTTGTAATTGGCATACATGGTTTATTAAATGTAAAGCAATTTTTGGTGTGTTTAGGTCTAATTCTGTCATTTTCTATTAGTTTTATATTTATCCTATATTCTTTTATACCTCTGGTACCCATTTTCTGTTATCATTTTAGATTTTTAGTTTTAGATTTTTATCTTTAATTTTTCTCTATAGTGTTTTAAAAAAATAGTGTTTAGAACTTGCTCTGAGGATTACAATAAACGTATTACTTTATCACACGTTTGGAGTTGAACTTTTGCTGCGCTGTGTCTAAAGTAAAACCTTGTAATAATCAGATTCTGTGTATCCCCCCACTTGAGGCCACTGATTCACGCTGGACGTCCTGGAGTGCAGCGTCCCAGCTCCTGTTGTCCTCCGGCTGCTGTGTTTTGGAGACCAGCGCCGCGCTGCTCCGTGGGTCCGCGCTCTCGCTCCCTCCTTGTGAGCCTGAGCTCCTGTCAGTAACGTCTCTCCAGGAGCAGGCGCTGTGTGTTTCCGCAGAAACCCCATGAGTTTCATTTCCAGAAAATATTTATATGAAAATATTTTCCCTGGCCGTAGCATTCAGAGTTGACGTATTTTTCTTCACTTTAAAGTGTTAACCTGCTGTTTGTAGTCTGTTTCTGATTAGCAGTCTCTCTCTCTCTCTCTCTCTGGATGTTATTATGACTGGTTTCAGATTTTTCTCTTTGGCTATCATTATCAAGCATTAGAATATGATAGTGCTATATGCTAATCTATGTTTTTGTTTTGCTTAAGGTTAGCTGATATGGTTGCTTCTATTTATTTTATTTAAAAACTTAGAGAAAATTTTGGTCTTTATTTCCTTAAAATTATTTTTTGTTTACATTTTCTTTTCTGAAACTTCAGTTACAGATGACGTGAGAGAGTTTGACGTTGATTCAGTAGCCCTTGATTCTGTTTTTGTATATGTTCTTCAGATTGTTCATCAGATTTTTAATTAAGTTCATCATTCCTTTCTATTCTATATTACAATCTCAGTTGTTGAATTTTTATTCTTCTTAAATAAATTTTATTATCTGCATTCTCAGCTGTGAATATTTGTTTTTTATCAGCATGACTGTATTTTTCTTTATCTTTAAACATGCTTACAATAGATACTTTAATATACTTTATTGCTAATTTCAATGCTAGGATTATATTTTCTCCTTTTCCTTTGTTTCTTCTCTTATATTTGATATTTCCATTTGGGGGCGTATCTAGTAATTTCTGATCACTGTTCATTGTTGTGAGTATAAATGATGTATTCACTTTCAAGGGTTACTTATTTTTGTCATAGTATTTAATTAGTTTTTGATATAATCTAGGTTTTGTCATGTTTGGTGTTTTTTCCTTAGTTGGAGTATAAGGGTATTTTTTGATTTAGTCTTGGTACATGACTCTTCTCCAGGGAGTGGTGGTCACTGAATGTCTCAGTATGATACCTTTGTATTAGCTGCGTGACATTCCAGCTCCTACCAGTGCTGTGCAATCTTTGGTATAATTGTTCAGCTTTTACCACAGGGCAGGAAACTTTGGCATTGTGGAGCTGATCCTTGTAGGTGCAAGGACATTGATGACCCTTTGGTAGGAGGAGGTTGCAACTAGGACAGAGGACATGGAGTGACTCTGAGTGATTGGCAAGATTCTGTTTCTTGACCTAGGTCAGGTTTTGGCCTGATGGTAGTTTTTAGAGCTGTACCTTTGTTTCAGATAGATTAATTTGGCCTATTTTAAAATAAGTAGATATAAAAATGTAATAGACTCTCAAAGACAACTCATGAATGAGTGCTGTATTTAACACTCACAGAAAAATTGATTTACAAATAAGTGGAAAGCATGCAAAAACTCAGCATGAGGAAGCAGAGCTAAACTTTGTTCTAGTGTTAGAGCTCATAAACAATTTGGAAATTTGAAGCAACAAAGATAATAATAAAACCTTTACCCCTCCCCCTGCTTTCTTAAAAACTAAATGTTATTTCTGATTTTCTAACATAGATCACATAAAGGTCTTTTTCTGGTAATTATTTCTTATTTCCTCTGAGTCTCCCAGTTCAAGTCCTAAGATGGAAAAGAATAAGTACATTCATTTAAGAGAGAGTAGCAAGGGGGTATAAAGCTTTAATAGTCCTTCATCTTAAAAAAATTGGTTATGGGATGTAGGTGATAATTTGTTTTTGCTAGCTCATCACTTATCCTCTGAGCCATTGTGCCCTCCATGCAAAGCCCCTGGATGTCATGCACCCATTGATTCATCTTGTCATTAAATAAATAACTGTTAACTATGCATTTTACATGTGACACAATTCAGAGCATTTGGTGAACAGTGGTGAATGGAAGAAGATTTCTGCTCCATAGACCTTACTTTCTGGTGGCAAATGAATAAAATAAATATGACACTTTCAAACAGTAATGAGAGCAATGAAGTCAATGAATAAGGATACTGGTGCAGGGGGTTGTTTTAAATATATTTACTGCAATAATTAGGCCACAAATAGGCACATGATGCAAGCAGTCACTTGGGGTCTATGATTTTCAAATAACTGCCTGAAGTTAAGATAATAGGAGTATGTTTCCATGCCAGGGGAACTGTATTTCCTCAGTATTTCCTCTCTACCACTTATTGCACCATAAGTGAGAACAGAAATATTGAAATAAGAGGATAAATTTCTGCATGAAAGCTGTAGGATTGGTGCAGAAAATGTCTCTACTTTGGGGTTTAATATTGAGCCACTTGCCAATAAAGTAAAGGATCCCCTAAGAGTAAGCTATCAGTTCTGATACAAGCATGTAGCAGCTCTGAGCAGACCACCAGCACCCCAGTACAGCCACACTTTTGCCCCTGGGATGCGAGCTGCGGGGGATGGCTGAACACAGAGAGAAAGCTAAACCCCTGGCCCCATACCTCCACAACTGCCTCCAGCTGTTCCACTCAGGTTCTTGACTGAGTGTGAATTTCCACCTTGTTTAAACCACAACTGTTTGGGCCTTTGTTTCAGTGGTTCAGCCATATTCCAACATAAGATTTTTCTTGCCTGCCAGTACCTTTTTTTTAAAATTTTTGTCTTGCTAAACAGGTGTCTGTCTGACCTCACTTTAAATACTGATTTTTTTTTAAAGAATAGATTCTCTGACTTCCCAAATTAATTAAGCTCTTTTTGATAGCATACTAGACTACTTTGTAGACCTTGTCATTTGTAGACCTTATCACTCTTTGAAAGTTTGTTTTCCAACAATTTACAAAGTAAATGAGGAGGAACATGAGCAGAGAAAAATGAGCTCAATCCACAGAGAGCAGCAGAGACTTAGTTAAGCTGGCAAATTGCAGCAAAGCCACCCAGCCCAACAGGTCGACCAGCTGACCTGCTGCTCCACTAACAGTGTGTTTCATCCTCCTGACATTTTTAGGTGAAGAGCGTGAGGGAATTGGAGCAACAGCAGTTGTTTTTAACACTTTCTGGTTTCTCAGTAAAAGATGCAACTATAGAATTATAGTGCAGCGGCTCTGCTGGTTTAAGGAGGGAGTTGACAATCCTTCTAGATACAGTAATACAGCACCTTGGTTTAGGACGGCTTCTGTTTGCAAACAATTCAGTTCACAAGCAAAAGCATTTGGCAAAATTTTGCTTCTGTTCAAAAACTCCACATCAGGCGACCAACATGGCCATGATCATTGTTATGATTTGTATTTAGATGTCCCTGCGAAGCCTCATGGGGTCATAGTTTTTTTGGAGGTGATTGAATCTGGTGTGTGTGATTGATTTGTACTGCAATGCTGGGATTAAAAATGCATGATTAAGAGTGGGTGACTTCTGAATCTGTCTACTGATTGGTTCGGCACTGCCCTAAACCCAGTAGATTGGATACAAGGGCTTGCTTTGCTCTCACTTGTTGCTTTTGTTATCTTCCACTACCATGATCTGTTGCCCCTTTGCCATGTGCCACCCTGCCTTGGAGACAGCTGCTTATGGACTGAAACTTCTACAGACTGTGAGCTAAACAAACCTTTACCCCTTTAACTCTGGGTGTTGGGTATTTTGTCTCAGCAATGAGAAAAGTAACTAAGACAGTCATCTTCTCCACACAAACACAAATGCAGCTATCTCCTAAAAATTGTATAACAAATTAAATTCATAAACTGAGGTACCACTGTAATTGCATTATGGATTTTATGACAGAGAAAGGGCTGAGACAGACCCTGGAGTCTGATCACCATTGACACTCAGGTACTTAGTCATCACCATGTATTGCTGTTGTTTAAATTTTATCATTAGACACCTACTTGTGCAGCATTAAAATAAACTCCAGTTTTATAATCAGAAGCTTTGGATTACTAAGATTTACTAAACACCAGTTACTTATTAGCTATTCTGCCATGCTTTGAGCACACAAAAATGAACGCATAATTACTTTCTCTGAGGAAAAGATTATGTGGACCTTGTTTTAATACGATTGATAAATATTACTGAGAGAAAAGAAAGTAGGAAACACACACACACACACACACACACACACACACACACACACCCCAGCAAGGGGTGAGGGATGTAGGTGGGTGGTAGAGAAGAGAACCTCCATAGAGGATAAGCTTGGAGCGGGACAGAGGGATTTTCCTGGCTGGGGTCTGTGAGTGGGCCTGGCTGGTGTGGGGTGGCGGGGGACACTGTGCGGCATGTCCTCTTTGTGGCTCCTGCTCATGTAGTCATCTAACTATTGCCTCATAGCTGCCACCCAGCCCACAGCCAGGAACTGATGGCGAGTGGCTCCCTGTCTCCAGGTGGTGATGGCTGTAGGGTGACACGTAAGCTCCTGGGCTCCCTGCTGCTAAGCTCCTCTCCCCTCACCCCCCAACTCCTCCGACCTCCATCAACGTTTCTTTACAAGAAACTGCGTTAGAGTTGTGCTTCTAAACCCCTAAAACTGCTGATCTTGTAATTCAGTCAAGGAAAAGTAGAATTTTGAGGTTATTATAAAAAAACAATGGCTCAAACTAAGAGAACAGTCCCCCTTATGACAGTTCCTTTCCTGGGCTAAGAATCACTCATGTAGTTTCTTCTCTAGGTGTATTTCAGACATAGGCTTTGCAATGTGCATGATTTTTATAGGGCCTGGGGATAGAAAATTGATTTTTAAATTTTTATTCCTTTTATTACTATTGTAAAATCATCTCTGGGAAAAGTTTCTATAGAAAATGAGCTTTATCGACAGTCTTCTGAGCCTGTGTCTCTCACAGTGAGAAAGCTGAAGGGATGCAGTGACAGTCAGACTCCCCCACCTAAACTAGGTCAGGTGAACAGAGCATGTAGTTTTCATGTAAAACTCCTCTAGGCTTTGCAAACCTTAGGTAATACCTGGAATTATTATTATTATTTAAATAAGAAGAGCTGGAATCAGTTCTAGTAGACTTTCTCTTGTCTGTTTCTACTTGCTGAGTTCTCACCATACTCATGATTTATTTCTTACTGGACTTTCCTCAGTTCTTGGGATTCACTATATTCTTTCTTTGGTCAGGGGCTTTGCATATTCTCTGCACAGTCCCTTTCTTTTTTCTTGTTTTATTAAACAAAGGACTCTTAATGGGCCCTCAGGCTGTCCAGCAGAATGCCTTATTTTCCAGCATCCTTTGTGCCTAGATCTGGCCCTGGCTGTTTGCAGATGTGGTATGTGAGTGGAGGGTTTGTACAGTATCAAGGAGGCACTAATAAAGGGGGGACCGTGGCCTCCACTGCTTTCTCTGCTCCTGGCTGGGATGTGGGCTTGAGAGCCAACCACGTAACCAAAAGTATTTGTTGAAGAAGGAAAAGCAGGCAAGAAGAAGCCTGGTCTCCTAATTCCGTGATGACATTGGGTCAGACTCAGATAGGCTAGGATGTGATTGTCATGTGCCTTAAACTTATCTTAAGATCTGATATTTTATATTTTTATGTTATTGGCAGACTTTTTCTTCCTCTCTCTGTATGGCTAGTAAGTCACCTGCCTCTCTTGGATCTCATCTTGAATTATAGTTATTTAGAAAGTATTTAAAGACTAGTTTGGTTTCTTTCTAGGATATTATACTACTTTGTGTACAGCATCACACTTGTATTATTTTTTCCTGCTAATTTACAGTTCCTCAGTGGAAGGAGTGCAGGCTTTACTGACATTGAACAGACATTGTGGTTAGGGTTTGTCAGATCAGGGACTAGGCTGGAAGCAAGGGAGGGAAGCAGAGAGGTAGGGCTGGGAGGTTTCAGATTTAATTTACAAGAGAAAGAGCCTGAGTTTGGGAATCTAGGAACCAAGGTCACAAGACAATGCATTCCTGTTTGGAGAAGGTGCTTGATTTTATGCCTCCCCACCCCAAGTGAGAGCATCCAAGACTTGTGTGCTGACAGTTTAAGGGTCTAACTATAATGCAACTATTATTTTTTTAGTTTTTAATTTTTTATTATTTTGAAGGTAGTGAAATACAGCAGAATAAGACAGAACAAAGCCAACTGAGACAGTGTAGTAAAATTGGTACAGAACATCACAACAGGTTACCAGGATAATAGTAATAGGTGCCATAGTATATCTTGTTATCTTCACAATAGTTGTTCTTTCAATCAGGTATAGCAAAATCAAAGGAAATACAGAACATTATAGAACTTATCAAAACAGAATATTGAATAGAGCAGTACAATTAATCAGAACAAAGCAGAACAGTGGTAACAATATTTGCCTTCAAAGAGATGGTAGAAGGAAATCCCCCTCTTTGCATAGGAGTTGCATCTGGTCAACCTCCCAAGAGATGCTCAGACCTCTGGCTCCCATTTGCCAGGGAATTGGGATGTTTGATTCTCATCCCCATGCCAGTAGGCTCGCGGCTGCTTACCAGGGAGGCGGGCTGGTTGCTTGGTTTCCCAGCACCCTTCTTAACGTTAATGTAAAACTGAAACAACATGCCCCTTGTTGTGTTGTAAGTATTAAGGTGTAGTTCAAGTAAACTCCTTGACACAAGAATGTCAGTCATTAATAACTACTCAGTGAACTCAATCTTCATCCTTACTTGCTTAGGAAATCCTCATTTAGAAAATTCTCTAATCAGGAAACATATTTTCTGAAATTAATATGATTGTTGGCTCTGCAATTAGGTAGAAGCTGTATCCTGAATTTACTTCTTACCTCTGCCTCTCTGTTTTCATATGTAAAACAGATCATAACAGTGCCTTCCTCATGTGTAATCACAGAACAGTGCCTGCCTCCTAATACATGTTGATCAGTGTTAGCTCTTAGGGGAAAATGTCCTTTTCTGCCTGCTTGGATATTTGACTGAACTGCACAGACTCAAGAAAAGTGAAAGTTACTGATTTATTCCTTGACCTAGTTAAGACAGATTTTCTTTGAAAAATAGTGAAAAGAACAGAGAATCACACATTTCGTTACTGAGATGACTTCCTGTGATTAGTATTCGTGTAAGCATCGAGTGTTAGATGTTAAGCTTATGAATGATAAGTTCCAAGCCTTTAGGAGGCCTGTAAATAAGGCACAAAGAGACTTGGACTGGCTATATCTTATAGCCAGGTTTGGATCCTACGCAGATGAGTTAGTAAGTAAAACAGACAGCCATCTAGCATAGCAGATAAGAATACAATGGTTTCTTGTCTTATTGTTCCTACCTTAGGCTTTCACTCTAGTTTGCTAGTTTTCATATTCTTGTGGCATAGGCTTCTACATAAACGCATAGGATCAATGCCATGATGAATGAGTCAAGTTTTATGCATCGACAATGATGTGACTAGTGATTGGCTTGTGTCAGCTGTAAATATGCATTGGGTATAAAATTGCTCACTGGCTGGGAAACATGAAAGGGCCAAAAAGAGAATAGGAGTAAGGAGGAGAAATTTGGGAAGACATCTGAGGTGCCCTGAGAGAGCCAAAGAGAGAGAAGTGAGAGCTGGAGGTGACTGGGAAAGTATCGTTGCTTAAGAGGACGTCTACAGCAATTACTGCCAACCATCTCAGCAGTTCCACTGGAGAACCAGGGACAGCAGGTCCTCAGCTGCATCTTATCTTGTGTCTGTATGGTGTGACAGTATGAGGAAGAAAGCAGGGCACAAAGCTGTGGCGTCGGGCGGTTTGGCTCTACCTCATTGTACTTGAGTGGCAGAAACCAGAATCACAGGCACTAATGGAGCTGAAGAATGAGCAAGAAAGAGTTGGTAACCAAGCCATCTCCACGGACTACTCATGTGTTTTCACACCTGAAATTTTTACTAAATGACTTGGAGCATGGTGTAGTGAGAACAGGTTTCAAATCCTGTTGGGCTGAGACATACAGTGAATGCTGCATGGGTGTAAAGGGTTATATGGACTCTTACGGCTACTTGGATGCTCATTCATCGCAACACAGAAAACACTAGTGGAGCAAGTACTGAGAGTGAGATGCCCATTGTTTGACAAGGATACTTAAACCATGCCAAGTCAATTCCACATCACTGTGACTACTGATTAAATCATGTCACTGGTTATGCAGTTACACTGCTTTATTCTTTTCCATTTTGACATATTTAAAAATGTTCCGTGGAACAAAACATTTGCCAAGCACCTGCTATGTATCACCGCTCTGCTTAGTAATGCACATGATAGAAATAAATGTTCTCATTTTTCTGTATTGGGCTTTCAGTAGGAAACAGACAGATAACTAAAAAGATTATTAGGATATGATGAGACAAGTATTCTGACTGACAGAGCAATGCTTCATACTTACTTGTAGGAGCACAAAGAACAGTTCTATCTTGGGAGTTCTTGAGGATGCTGGGGGACTGGAAAGGCTTTGCAAAGAAGGGAGAACTGGAGTTGGCTTTTAAAGCATCGGAAGGTGTGGGGGTCATGGGAATCTGGAGGTGAGCAAAATGCATAGATAGAGACCCTGAATTCTTGCAAAGAGAGTGGAGAGTTCAGTGTGGCTGGAGAGAAGTTTGCCTGATGGAGGGTGAGGTAGATGGAGCAGGAAAGGCTGATGGCAGGGGTCAGAAGATTGTGGAAAGAGGCAATAAGGAGGCAGCTATTTAAGTTCTTCAAGTAGGGAAGGTAGGGACATGATTCAGTTTTTTGTAAATATTTTAACTAACTGATAATGAGTGAAATTATTTTAAGAAACACCTGGAAAGCAAAGAGGGTATAAATCTATGCAAGGATTTCACAAATGCTGAAAAATTATCTGATTCCAGAGGATAGATCAGCAATGTGTCTTTTGTGTGACTAAAAATCAATAAATCTCAAATATTGCACACATTAATGCTTGTTTTCAGTTTTGAGCTATGCAAAAACAAAGTAAAATGTTTTCAGAAGTTAACTTAAAAAGAGTTAACAAATATGGTGTGCTGAGGTTTGAATATGGTTTTGTCCCCCGCAAAGCACATGCTGAAGTTTAATCCCCTTCTGTATAAGGAAGAAGTGGGAGACCAGGTGGGACCTTTAGGAAGTAGTGAGGGCTCTGCCTTTCCAAGTGTATTAAGTCATCCATGTGATAGTGGGTTAATGGGTTCTCTTGGACTGGGTCTGCTGTACCATTCAACCCACCAGGTTTCTCCTGTGTTCCCCTCTTGCCATATGATGTCCTGCATCGCCTTGGAAGTCTGCCATCAAGGACATCACTAGACATAGCCCCCAACTTGGGACCAGAATTTGGATCCAAATAAATCCCAGTCTATAGTGGGACATTGTTTGCAGGAAAGAAAGTGATAGAGTGGCACTCTGGCACTTCTGTGGTCAGGTCATAGGGAGCCTTGCATTTCTGGTGAAGTTTCCTGAAACTGTAGGCCTTGAGCTCTGAGACTCAAATGAAGGTGTGATGACACTGAGGAAAGACCTTGAGAGGATGCCCTGAGAGTGAGGTCTGATGGAATCTGCCTTCCTGGTGTGTTGGAGACCACTACCCAGTGGCCCTGAGCAGGATTTAAATTTTACTAATTGGCTTTCTATGTTTATCTGTGAGTCTGTCCTAGGCCTTGGCCCCTTGCCTGGCGACGGGAGCTGATTCATAGTAAGTGAGCCTCTGTGAATCACTGATCTTGGCTGAGGCTTGTAGTAGCCAATGAGGCCAGAGATACCTCAAAGGGCAAGATAAGGCCACAGCTGTGGACACTTGGCTCCTCCACTAATCAAGTAAGTGGAGAGAGCAGTTAAAGGAAATTCAATCCTATAGTCTCAATCCTACCATGAATGTTATCTTGGAGATAAGATGGTTCTCCTAAATTGGCATAATTTACCACTTGGAGAAGTCCTTGAAGGGATTCCTGAGGTCCTGCTCATTTCCTGTGCTTTTCTAGTTTTTTCACCTTTTGTCCTTGGTCCTAATAAAGTGGGCTAATCCAGAGAAAACTTGGTCTTAGCCCTCAGGGTTGTAAGCTCAACTAAAGGGTTTTGATCCTCCTGGAGCCCTAAAATCATACTATTTGTCTCTTTTTATTTAACCTCCACCATACACTTGTTTGGAAGATCGGGGATCTAGGTCAGGACCCAATATGGTGAACTCATCCAGGTGCCAGGTGTGGAAGAAGGGAGCCAACTGAGACAGAGGACACACCCAGCTGAACCTCATCTGTACTCTCTGGTTATCAGATTGCAACACACAGGGAACAAAGAGGTAGATCTTTTGCAAAAGTGAAGGAGACCAAGAGATGGAGGGAGGAAAAAGGCAGAAGAGGGGAAAGAGATGGAAAAAGAATTAAGATGAGTTACACATGTGCACCAACTCCCCATGAGGAATGTTACCATTACAAACTGCAAATGTGTAGTAATAAAAATAAAACTAAAAACAAACACACAGAGAAACTCAGAAATAGGGGGAGAAGAGCTACCAAGAGGGTCCCTAGCAGTAGCTGCTACACAGATGGTGTCAGCACCCATGTAAAGGGTCAGGTTTGCCTCTAAGTAACACCTGCTATAATAACTCTTCCAGAAACCAGAGAAAAGGCAACTTCTCTCCTGCACTCATCAGGGCAGGCTGGAGAGCTGGCCAGGCTGCTTCCCATCTCCCTCTGCCATGGCGCAGAACACCAACCAACACATCTGCTTTCTAAGCAGCAGGACAAAAGACTGACAAAGTGACACTGCTGTCATGGCCACCCTCAAGCAGAGTGGCTTGATGCAGCTGCTGTGCTGTTGTCCGATACTTGGTCCTGTGGCCCAGCACTGCTTTGGTGCTGAGTGTCTTTGCATGTGGGTAAAAATCAATGCTCATTAGAAGAGAAGAGAGGAGAAAGTAAGAGAAGCAGGTGCCAGGGGCCGCTGTGAGCCTCTGCTATGCAGGAACACAAAGAGTGCTCCGTATTGTCACTGTGGTCATGTGCCATCACCCTGGAGAAATGTATTTATAGTCACCTTATTTAAAGGAATTTTTGTAGGTGAAGCCATGCAACAGCTGTGGACACTCAGACTTTTCATTTATTTAATTTATGCCTGAATTGCCTCCAATTCAGTATTTTGGCAAGGACTAAAGGAAACATTACTAAATGCCATTGTATTTTCTTATTGTAGATGTTTAATAGGAAAATAGTTATCTTTTGGACATAGCCTGAAACCTTGATCAGAACTGAAAGATTTCTCAAGGGTCTTGGTTGGTACCAAGCTCTAAGAAAGCTGTGTGTGAAATTCTGTCATGGTGTGCAAATTGTTGGATAGTGTGTTGGTTACTTTTATTTTGTTGCTGAGACAAAATATCCAGTGCCCAAAATTAAAGAAGGAAAGGTTTATTTAGCTCACAATTTGTAGAGGTTTCAGTTCATACTCAGTTGGCTCCAAGGCAGAATGGCATATGGCAGAAGGCAACAGTTTAGAGTGGTAGAATACAGCAAAAGCAACAAGAGTCAAAAGGGAAAGGGAGGGAGGGAGGAAGAGAGCGAAATAGAGAGAGAGAGAGAGTGCAATCCTCTTTCCTTCTCTTATAGATTATGAGATACCAGATATTATAATTTTATTGAACAGATTTGTGCATGAGAAGAAAATCCACAGTAATCCCTTTTATGTGTATTTGTTTTCTGGAAATTGCTTTTGCACAGATTAAATTTTATATCCAAGCTTATAGGTGAAAAGCAAGCTAGTGACATAATTGTTGTTTGTCTGGCCTGGTTACATAGCCTGCTGTAGGAGCTAGGAGCCTCATTTTAATGTGAGTTCTTCAATAATTCAATAATCTTCAATAATCAATAATTCTGGCAGAATTATACCACTCCAGTGCATCTTCATTAATTCTGGCTTTGCAAAATGAGGATTTAAAGCCTACCAAGTCTTCTCTAAATCAAATAATTGCCCTAGTAGAAAGAGACAACTGTTTTGTTACTGAAAGACCTATGTCTACGCAGAGTGTCTTTTCACTTTCTCTACCACTGCTTCTTTGTTGGAATGCTTTCATTTCAGATGTAAGTGAGCTCGGTTTCAGAACTTCTGCATGCTTGCCACTGCTCACAATGGTGCTGGTGACCAGCTAGCTGCCTAGGAGTCTGTGACTGGAGTTCAAAGCTTGGCCACTGTGTGTTCTTGCGATGTTCTGGTCCTATGCTGGGAAAGCCAGCGGTACTCTTTGTGGAGTCCTGAACGCCTTCACTAAACCATGTAGTTAAGTAGTCAGACACCTGCTGGTTACCAGAAGGGAAATTTGCTTCATATCTCTGGCACTACAGTTAAATAGGCTGAGATTTTCATAATGTCACAGATAGTTCAGCACCAAGAAGGTCACGTGGGCTGTGGTAAACTTGGACTCTGCTTTCAACTGGGAGCTTTGGGGCCTAGCTCTGTACCATTGTTGGATATGAGTTTATGAAAGGGAAAAAATACCACATAAGTCTGTTACTGTGTTGATACTGTAATCATTTGTGTTCTACTGTATGCAGTACATTTTTCTAGGTGCTTTGGCAGATACCACTGAAGAGTAAGATAGGATTTTGGCTTTGTTTATTCATCCCAATTATTTGAATAACTGTGTGGTGAGGAGGTGTCTCCCCTTCCTAGTGTTTGAGGTTTCCTCTACCTCAGAAGAGTGTAGCTGTCTCTCACTAGGGAACCTTTCTCCTGCCCTCTCTCACTAGAGACACTTTCACTTCCTGGCTGCTAAGCATGGCCTTGACTCTGCCCTGATGAGCAGATACACATCCCCAGAGACAGTAAGGACCGCTAGAAGTGCAAGGTAAGAAGGAAGGGGTGGCAACAGGATTCAGGGACAAGGTGTGTAGGAGAAGAACCAGCAGGTGGCATTGTAGGGTTTGTGGAGTTCTTTCTAGAACTGGCGTCCACAGATGGTAGCCATATTGTCTTCACGAGGTCAATTCTCTGTGTGTATTTGGATATTCACCACAAAGTCTCTGACTAATTGCCAGACCCTTCTTTAGGTTCTGTGAGTTGCTCAAGATACTTAATAAGTGGGAATTATTTTCTATTCCTTGGAACTAAAGATGCTGATTGATACAAGGAGCTAAAAACTATAATACATTTAATGAGTAACAAAAACAGTAAGTTAAAAAATTTTGAGTGGCCATTAATGGGACATGATGGAAATAAATGCTCCAATGCAAGGCAAATTTCAGAGAATACAGATATTGTGCTCTGTAGCTGTGATTCTTTCAAGAAAAGCTATGAGCTGCCAACAGGTACCAGATATGTTATTAGGTGCTATTAGGTGGCATAAAAAAGGAACAAGAAAGGCATAGTCTTGCCATGGTGAAGTTTACAACTCCATGGGGGAGTCCACCCACAATTACCATGGTCCCTACTGGTCTGTGGGAGGAGGGCCACTGTCTGAGTGCTTCCAATAACCTGAGTGGTCAGGTGGCATTGACAGAGGACTGGCACTGAGAAATGTGAACAATTCATGAACCACAGTGATCGATGAGAAGGGGTCAGAGTTTAGCTGTGTCATAGTTTTCAGAAGATAAGCAAACTTCTAAATAAGCAGCTCACCATTTAATTATATCTGCAGATTAGGGTAATTTTCCTTCAGGAACACATAAATGATATCTATTCAAGCAAAATGAAAAAGTTGATCAAGTGTCTTAGGAATCTCCCTGTTGAGTAAATAAACTTTGAAGTCATCTAGGTAATAGTGTATATCTTGTTCCTTAGAGTTATTTACTTACTTATTTTTTTCATTCAGACTGTGTTGCACCTTTAGCTTGGAATTATCCTCTGTGCTTGAAGGTAAAGACATTACTTTCCACTTTTTTACTGAAGAGCTTATATGAACTATGGTCAACTGCACTAAAAATAGTAGTTTAGGAGCTC
This sequence comes from Hydrochoerus hydrochaeris, assembly GCA_004027455.1. NCBI lineage: Eukaryota > Metazoa > Chordata > Mammalia > Rodentia > Hydrochaeridae > Hydrochoerus > Hydrochoerus hydrochaeris. The sequence continues at coordinate 21,163 of PVLA01006810.1, forward strand.
AAAGAAGCAAATACAAATGGCTTTCAAAACTTCTTCTAAAAATGCTTTTTAAAACTTAGCTTTAGCACCTACTCTTTCAGAAAATGCTTATAGCAAGGGGTGACATTATCCAGCTCTGTGAGAGGAGCCAGAAAGCTTCTGTGTCATTGCTTGAAGGGCTGACTTTGTTTATAGATGAATCACTACAAGTAGCTTTTGGTGCTGAAATTTTCTAAGAATACTTCCAAAGGTCTTCTGGCTGGCCTACTTAAATATCTACAAATAGGAATTCTCAGCATGAGAGCCAACAAGCTGATAATACACAACACTAACCATTGAACAACATATGCAGTTTCTAATGACAATAATTGGCTTTTGTTCTTGGTTTAATAAGCTGGAAGAATAAGTGGTGCTTTAAAAATCTTATGAAATATAATTCTTTACACAAATGTTCATTAATTTCCATTTTCTATAAAACTAAATGATTGTCAGTAAATAGAATTTAAATATTATCATGTGTTAAATAATACAACCACAGGTATATGTATAAACATATATATAATATATATATTATATATATATATTATATATATATATTATATGTATGTATATATTATGAAGTTTCTGAATGACCTCCAAGGGAACCGAAGTCCAGGCTGTGTGCTATCAGGGACCCTAACTTGACCATAGCTTATCTGTGAGTTTATAAATGGGAATGAAGGGTGAGGAGATAGGAAAGAAATGGAGCATCAGATTTGGATAGTGTTAGGAGCACCTGTTAGATTAGCTTTTAATTGGATCAGACTGTTGAGGGCTTTGAGAGAGAATTAATTTAGCAGACAGTCTTATTTCCTTACATAAGAGGTTCTAGCAGCAGCATGTGGATATAATTGTGTTATGATTGTCATAGTAGGTATTGCAGGTTTTCTTGTATTCCTGAGATTCAAGGAAAAATTCCCTAAGTAGGGAAGTCAGAAAGCCACTGCTTTTACTGAAAAATATTGGAGAAAGAGTAGGTTTCCAGCTAAATACCTGATTGGACTTCTATAAACATTAGCTTGAAAGGCTGAGATAGGAATCTCAGCTACTTGGTAAGATCTTAGAACTATTTTGATTCAAAACTAATTTCCTTGAGTGAATAGTAAGAACTTACATCCTTATAACAATTTCAGAAGGAATGAAATGGAAGAAAGAAGTGGGCATCAAGTGAAGGGCAAGTGGTCTGGCTGGAAAGACAATCCATGTGAGACACTGGTCCTTCTGCAGAGCATGGGGAAGGCGATGGAAAGGGGATGAGAAGGAGAGAGACATGCTCCTCACTTTTGTTTTTTGGTATTAATCCTTACATTTACCCTCTCTGCATTGTTGTCCTTGTTAATTTTACATGGAGTAGCTTGATGCAGGATGGCATTAACAGCATTGCAGCCACAAAATGGAACCATTCTTCAGTTTGGGGACTTGTTTATTTTTGAGGCATTTTCCTCATGATACCTTTACTCTTTAACTCAGTTTAGAAGCTCTAATGGGATTGCACCACTCTACTTAGGATACAGAAATGTCTCTTACAAACATATGTGTTGAACACCACCAGACAACCCAAAGGAATTACAATTCCAAGCTATATTTGCAATGCTAAACTTTATTATCACCTAGGGAACTGATGGAGAAGGTGAGGCTGTCATGCCTTTTTCCTCTGAGAGCAAATTGGCTCAGTACAAGTACCCTTTGCATGTTCTACAGGGCTCCTGTTTCCACACTTCTCTCGCTCTCTTTCTGCAGTGGTGACAGCTGTACCTAGTCAGTGCCAGGATTTAACTGCTATATCCAGCTTCTTGAATCAACTCCTAATTGCTTCTCTGCCTGAGTTTCCTACTAGAATTCAGGAGGGCGGCATTAGGCTGGTGAGGACGGGTTCCCATGGACGCTCCTTCAGCTCACCAGCCTCTGAGCTCTCAAGATTCTTTCTTTTGCAGCTGATTTCCCCTGAGGCCTCCATTCAAACAGTCCTGAAAATATCAAGTGATATGAAACTAAAATTGGGTTTTTCTAAGAAAATAGAGCAAGTACTAGTTGGTGTGAGATATTGTCTCAGAATCTTATTAAAAGCAAGCATTTGCTTTGATAAGCCTGTTGTCTTGTAAAGGTGCCATCTTTTTGACTAATTGGAGAGGACAGTGAATCTAAACTAAAATCTGTAGCTCAGAATATTCTAAATATGGAAGACAATGGGACCAGGGATATAGCATAGTGCCATAAGTGCCTGCCTGGCAAGCACAAGGTCCTGAGTTAGATTCCCAGTACAAAGAAAAAAAAAAAGAGAAAGATTGTAGGTCTGGATTCTATAGTCCAGCCATCTGCTATAATCTCTCATCTGATTTCCCAGCACTCCTGAGGATGTTTCCTGTGTGGAGAGCTGTTCTTATTGATATTCCTGCATGAGAAGGCACTCTATGAAGTTCCACTCCACCATCTTGGGGATCAGTTACCCATTGGGATGGATGTCTATAGGCTTTACAAGCACTTGGTAATGAATGCTGCTTAAAATGTTAATGAAGTAATGATTGATTCATCTCTCTAAGATGCAAGTTTAAATGATGAGAAGGAATCAAGATCATATCAATATATTGAAGAGCTAAGTGTTTATTGTTAACCAACTCAGGTAGCCTGGAAATTATTATTGAAGGTATTAGAGCCTTGGTCAAAAGATCTACAACCATAACGCTGTTTCTGGTCACTGGGTACAGGGACGGGGGTTTGGGGAATTTGGCTTGAAATCTATTCCCAAGGAACTGGCTCCTTCAACAAATACATTTAAAAAACTCTATGCCTGAGGAAACGGCCTCTGCTTCCATTCAGAGCACAATAGCCGGGGCTATAAGGGGCATCTGCCAAAGCCTTGATGAGCTAAGTTCATCTGCCCATCTGGTTTATATTTCCAAATTTGACATAAGCTTATTTCGTCAGCTCTGAGAAACTGGTCATTTTAAGACAGACGTATTTAATGTACAAGAAAGAAAAAGCTGATGTACGACTAAGATTCCCACCTCTGAGACCCTGTTCTAGACTCTGGCCCTGCACTCGGAGGCCTAAACAGCAGCAACGCCTCACATTGGCTGCTGTGGCCAGCGTGGCTCTCAAACTTCCCAGGTTGAAGACTGTGAAGGGCTGCGAGAAGGTGAAGAAATGAAGCCAAGATACAGAAAGCTGGAATCAAGTGGAGCCCTATCTCTGGAAAGGAGGAAAGAAACTGCTCCGCCACTGCAGGGCGTTTATTTAGTCGGCATTATTACAACTCGGCAGGTTGATGTCACGTGACACCCCTTTGCCCCGCAGCCTGCCTGCAGGATAGTCTAAGGGCTTGGTGTTCTCCACACTGGAGCTGCTTGTCCATGTGGCTCGCCTTGGGTGCTCCTTGTTCTCAGATTGAGTTTACTCCAGCCCTTCACATATGATACATCTCCAGCTTCAGCCACTGCCTACGGTTATGCAACTTTTATGAATATGGCTATTCTGGAAAGACAGAATATTTGGAATGTTTAACTGAGAATCAGTGTAGCAATACAAAGGAGATATTGGGAAATACATATGGACTTAAGGGAGAAATATTTCACTGCTTAATTTTTAAAAATTGAATTCATCGTGTTGAGCTTTGCCCTGAATGTTTTAGGTATCTCCTTCCCTTTCTCCCCTCTGCACAAACTACCCTTCCATTCTGTCGGAATCAAGTAACAGAGGGAAGATCTATTACCAGGGAACTTCAGGATACCTACTCTACTCTGCACAAGATGTGTGCAAATATTCTGAAGCAGACACAAAAATAATAAATTATTATCTTTATAAGCAAGTGTAAATCTATATAAATTGTGAATAAAAATGTTAGAGCCCATTTTTGTTTTCAATTGCTTAATACAGGGTTGAGAAAGGAAAGAATTTATTAATGATACAAAATTTTCTGAAGCCCAATTATATACCAGTAAAAATTTTAAGGTCTTCTATTAGTCATTAATTAAATTCCAATTTGACTACAGAATTACTGCATTAGAGTTCAATTTACATATAATTTGAATATTAATGTTTTTTCTCAAGATTCTTTATACTAGTTTACACTAAAAATGTTATTGCTCTCTAATGCTTTTCTTAATAGTTCTAAAAACTGTGAAATTGAAAAAGCAAAACTTGAGGAGAAAAATGCTTTAAGGACATTAAACATGGAATATTTGATGGGACTAATAATTCAGATAGGGTTTGGTCTTCAGCACTATAAGACCTTTTTCTAGAGTGCAAATGGTAAGCTTTTTGAAGGACCAGATAATAAATATTTTACACTATTTTGACCATATGATCCTTGTTGCAATTACTCAACTTTACAGCTATAACACAAATAAAATTATAGTAAATGTATAAACTAATAGGCTGTATTCCAGTAAAACTATTCACAAAATAGGCATTGGGTTGGATCTGATCATTTAATAGGTAGTCATTTGCCAATCCTTCTATGAGAGTCCAAGTTCTTCCTACAGATATGCCAGGAAAATTATTGCTACTGTCAAATTTCTGTTTATTATTATTATGATTTGTGTCTAGATGTCCTTCCACACTTTATGGGGCCATACAGTGTTTTTGGAGATGGCTGAATTTAGAGAGTGTGACTGATTTGTACTGCAGTTCTGGGGTTGAGTGCTGGAATTAAGGGTGGGTGATTGCTGGATCAGTCCAGTGATTGAATGGCATCACCCTAATCCCAGAAGACTGGATACAACAAAAGGGACAGAAAGGCTTGTCTTGCTCTTTCTTGTTGCTTTTGCTCTTTTTCACTTCTGTGATTTGTTGTTCTGACATGGACAATTCTGTATCAGAGCCAGCTGATTATGAACTAAAACCTCTATAAACTGTGAGCTAAATAAACATTTTCCCTTTTACTTGGGTGTCTGGTATTTTAGTATAGCAATGAGAAGAGTACCTAAGAGAGACTTTGGTTATTGCTGTGATATTGCCTGGCATGTAGCTCAAGGGACTGGTTTTCTGGAAGAGTTTGGAAAGGTTTGTCGATGCCTGATGAAAAAGTAGTGCTGAAATGCCTTAAACTCTACCATACTGGAGATAATGGTCAGAGTTCAGAAGACCAAAAGACTGATAGAAATCCTGCCAGTAAAGATCAGGCTTAGTTGGTTTCCTACTGGGAAGGACTACATTGGCTGTTAGACTCCAGATAATGTGAGTCTTGGTTTGGCATAAAGTTTGTCTGCATTTTGCTTGTGTTCAGAGACTTTTTCCTGAGACTAAGAGTGACAAACTAATATGGAAGAAAGAAATTCAAGGCAGTCTAATGTTGAAGAAGTAGCATGGCTTCTGTTGGGGGCTTTCAGCCAGATTTATGTTGGGAATCTAGAGCAAAGAGCCCAGAAGAATGGTTTAAAGTGTTGTGAGCCTAGTCAAAAAGGAAGTGCCAGTAAAGTTGTGGGCTGAAAAGGCAGAGCAGAGATCTTGACTGCTGAGAAGGAAGAGGATTACTATGCAAGATGACCTGAGGACATCATAAGAAGCAGCAGGACTCTATCCTTTGCAGCCTCAACATTGCAAAAGGGAAAGAATTTGCTTTGAGAAAAAAGCTCCTGAGTGCTGTGCTCCAGAATGGCAGTGATTGCAAAATGTTTCAGGATGGTGAATGGTGGTGGATTAGAGAATTTATTCCTTGAAAATGGAGTCAGAGTGTTCAGGGACCCAGCCACCTGACTGCTGTACACCAGAGAGGGAGAGAAGCCTGGCTATTGCTGAAAGCAAACCTTGGCTAACCACATGGCACTGGTTTTAGGTGCATGCAGAATTGAAGAGTTGTGGGATCAGGAAGGCTTTTACCCAGATTTCAGAAGGCCTGGGAGGCCAGGCAGTGTGCCCCTGAGAAGGCAGTATGTGAAGGTACAGTAGAGATCCCAGAAGTTTAACAAATCCAATAATGTGGATCATCTGAGAAAAGCTGCAAGGAGGGAGCAGAGCAGGCCCAAGAGAGAAGCTGTGAGATCTATAACCACCAGAAGTGACATAGTGACAGAGCCATCAAAACCCTTTGGAGCTTACAATTTACCACAAATTGCCTTGGATGCTGTTTATGGAACTACAGGGCTTAGTGTTTGCCCTGTTGGATTTTGGACTTACTTTGGTATCATTCTGTTGTGTACCCGAATTTTAACTTTTGGAATGGAAATGTCTTCTTGTATCTTGTATTTATATGTAATACAAATTTTCCACTGGAAGATTAGAAACATAATACAGATAATGCTGATCTTGACAGAAGTTTTAAAATAAGATGTTCATCTATTGATCAAATAGTGTTGAGAGTATGATTCTAAGGCTAAGAATATGCCAGCAAGTTGCACAGATACTTTTTTTTCATAGCTTTAGTTTTTCTTGTAGCAGAAAAAAAGTCTTCAAGTTAGGAGTGATGGGACATGCCTGAAATCCTAGCACTCTGGCAGACTGTGTCAGGAGAAAAGCAAGTTCTAGAACAACCTGGGCAACTCAACTTGATGATTTAGTGAACCTTATCTTGCTAAAAATAAAAATTTAAAAGAAGACTGGAGACATCTTGTCTCAAAATAAAAAGTAAAAAAAAATGGCCTGGGGACATAGATCATTGCAAAGTCCCTGGGTTCAATTACCAGTACCATAAGGGAGAAGGAGGAGGAGGAGAAGGAAAAAACTCTTCAGTCTTTGCCTAGCATATGCAGGATGCTGGTTTGAGCCCCAGAACTACAAAGAAAGAATTAAAAAAAAACCCAGTAGTTACATTAATTTATACTGAATGACATTTGTAGTCAGAAATGCTTGCAAACTATAAAATGTTCTTCTTGTTTTATTCTCATTTTGATGTTAGGAAACATAAGTCAATGAAGATTATAGATTTTCATATTAGAAATATGACTTTAAATGCACAAAGTCCACAAAAAAACTGATCTAAAGTAGAAAAAGAAATTGTTTATGAGCATGTTAACCGTAAGGCTTAGTAGGTACTTTCTAAATCATAGTACATATAGAGTTTATCAGATGTCTTGTTCAATATAAAGTTGGAGAAAAGTATTATGACAAAACAGTTGAAGACTACAGTTTAGCAGCATAATATAGTTGAGTATAGGCTCTCACAGAGAAACAATTTGACAAAAAACAATCATGCAAGGAAAAAAAGGTCAAACTCCCCAAAATTTTCTCACATAGCAATATGTGTTGTAGTTGGATTTCTAAGAATAGCGTTAAAACCAAACCATGATAGCCAATCGAAAACCAACAAAGAACACTCAATTACATGAAATGCACATTTGTGTATGTATTATTTTCCTAGGCCTAATTAACAAAATCTCCATAAACATTTTGGCTTATTTTCATAATTCTAAAGGCCTGAGGACTGAAATCTTCAAAATTTTTGCAGAGCCAGGATCCCTCTGGAGACTGTAGGGGAGGATCTGTCTCACTTCTTCCTGGGTTTGTGATGTCTCAGCAGTTGTTAACTGCCTGGCTTGTGCCTGACCCACTCCAAGCCCTGTCTGTGGCACATGACCTTCTGTTTCTTCTTCCTCTCTTTGTCATTCTTCTTCTCCCTCTTTTTCTTCTTTTCCTTCTCCACTTCCTCCCCCTTTTTCTTTTCCTTTCTTCTTCTTTCTCTCTCCTCTTCCTTCATCTCTCTGTATATTCTCTTTTGTAACCACTGTTAATTTCCTATTATCTTGTTCTGAATTCCTGCATTGTTTTCATAGTGTTGCTAAGTTTGGCTTTCTTCTGTCTTGTTCTGTTTGAGTTTATTGTGTCTGATGGTATGGGCCCCTATTTTGAAGATAATAGGATGTATTATGAAAGCCATTGTGATTTCCTATTATCTGGTTTTGAAGTCCTGTAACACTTCCATTGCTTTGTTTTGATTGGTTTTATTCTATTTTGTTTGATTTTATTAATTTTATTATATCTGATGGATGGACAGCTATTTTGAAGAAAACAAGAGACATTAGGGTATCCACTCTTGATTTCCTATTATCTTATTTTGAAGCCCTGTATTGCTTTCATTGTTCTGTTCTGATCAGCTTTATTCTGTTTTGTTTTGTTTTATTCTTTTGAAAATAAAAAAGAGAAATGGTTAAAATGAAAAAAGAATAATAAATCCATCAGATTTAGAGTCCTCTCTAATCTAGGATTATTTCATCTCTAAATACTTATTTTGATTGTATCTGCAAATACCCTTCTCCCACATTCTGAAGTTCATGTAAATGTACATTTGGGAAGCCACTATTCAACCATACTACATTACACTGTTGCTTTAAAAATTAGAAAACTAGATTGACCTCAGGAACAGAGAGCCAATATTACTGTAAAACTCAGAAATTACTCCTGTAAGTTGAGATCTTCAGGATCCTAGCATCTCTGTCATTCCTGTGACTGGGGAAAGAGAGGCATCATGGGTATGATTTCACAGAGTGATTCTATTTGTCCTATGCTTTTCTGCCAGTTTTCAGGCCAGTATGTGATTGAAGGGTTGAGAACTTTGTTGATTTAGGCCAGTGGTGGCAAATTTATGGGACATGTGTTTTTTTTTTAATTTTAAAACAAAAGATGTTAATGTATGAGTTGTTTTTCTAAATTAAAACCTCAGTATTCAGGTTTAATTGGAGTGTTGGTGCTTTGCTCTAATGAAATAGATTTTGAGTTAGTTTGTATATTCATCTCTAAAAGGTTCAGCATGGCTGGCTTAGGACTTGACTTAGTTAATTTTCTTGTTGCTGAGACAAAATACCTAGCACCCAAAGCCAAAGGAGGAGAGGTTTATTTGGATCACAGTTTAAAGAGTTTTCAGTCCTTAATTGGCTGGCTCAAGGCAAGGTGGCATGGCAGAAGGGGATCACAGAGGAGAGAGCTCATGGTGGGCAGAAGACAGGAAAAGGAAGTGACCAGAATAGCAGTGACAATAGCACAGCTTCTTTCTACCCCTTTTATATTTTATCTAGGCTACCCAGGTTAGAGTGGGTGCCAAACAAATCAGTGGATTAGTTTAATAATCACATACTCTTAATCCCAGCACTGTACTATGAATCAATCCCAGCGTCACTCACTCTTGATCCAGCCACCTCTGAAAAGCCCCACCAATGACTGCATAAGGCTTTGAGGGAACCCTTAGACACAAGTTATAACAGGCCTACAGTACATATTACTGGAGTTGAGATCTATTGGAGTGTGGTGCCTGGTAGTCTGTAATCACAGAATGGAGTCAAGCTAAGATAGCCTAACTAGGATCACACTTATGCAGTTCATTCCAGGTTTTCACTAAATAACACTAAAAGTGTTCAATGTTGAACTTTGTGGATATTTTCTAAGTATTGATAATAATTTTCAAAATGTATAAATAAATAACTGCTCTTTGTTTTGAGAGAAGCTTGAATATTCTTTCTCTAGCTTTTGGAAGCCTTCTGTCCAGTACATGGAAAAACATTGCTGCTAACGGTGAATTAAGTGTGGCATTTGAAAGTGTCAGAGGTAATTTTGGCTATGATAACACTGGCCAAACCATCTCGCCTATAGAAAATACTATTTACTGAAGGCTCGGGTGCTTGTGGTGTTGCTCGGCCTCTTCTCCTTGCCTCTCCTGTTTCAGCTGACACATATCAATCCTGTGCTATTTTCTCTTTACAAAGCAATTATCATTGGAAAAATGCCCCTGCGTACATTGTGGGATAAGAGGGGGAGAGAGAACTGATTAGTGACTGATTAGGACAGGAAAACTCATCCCAGGTTAGCAGGAATCAAGATCTCCAGCCATATTTTTCAAGTCTGTTGTAACCCTAGTATAGGGGCACATTTGAACAATGGATGATTAGTTCAATTTTTTCCAAAATTCCAGAGATACCTTACAGGAAGAAAAACTTGTAACCTTTATTTCAAATACTGTAGTAACTCGGTTCACAACTGTTGGTGAACAATTCAGTTCCTGAACAGAAGCATTCAGCATATTTTGTTTCTGTTTATGAACTCTGTGTAAATGGATGAACATAATCATGGCCATCTCTCTCCCCAGGAATGCAAATATGACCATCTTCCCCAGAATCAGGGACTGGTACCACTGTAGTTAAGATGTTAGTGTTAAATGGTTGTTTTCTGCTGTTTTTTTTTATGCAATTGATTATATATATATATACACACTTAACTAATAACTATCATATATTCACTATGTAGAGGGAGTCAAGTCTTTGTTAACTCCTTTACAAGTTTTGGTGTCATTAAATTCTCTTAACAATATGATGTATATCTATAAGAATGTGTATATACAATACGCAGAGCCCATGAAACATGTAAACATGCCTCAGGAAAATGCAAACTTGCATAAATATTTTAATGCTAAATTTATTGAAATATAATGGGATTAATGCAAGTTACCTTTGGCCAGGTGGAGGCCATCAGCTTCCAGACATTTACTTGTATGGCAAACTACTGATTGGGTGACCTTGGTCATTGAGATGGCTGCACATGTATTTTCAATGTCTTCTCCAAAGCCTGACAGTGTAGTAGTTTTTTTGTGATATACCACTTACCCTAGGACCCCCCCACATCAAGGTAACACCATTTGTTGAAAAAATATCACACTATTTTTCTTTTCCTGAAGTGTGTATACATTTTTTGGGCAAAATCTGTATATGTATACATACATACATATGCACATACATATACAAGAATATATGCAAATACACACATGTAGTATGTGTACATATATGCATGTATTTCTTATGTACAAATATGGAACTCTGAACCAAGCTTTGCACATTTCACAAGGTTATTGCTGAGGCAGACAGGAGTCATAGATCCACCTGGTTCACTTTGTATCCTTGGTAAACTTGGAAACTTTTATGTATCTTTTTATTGGACTCTTATGTAAAACAGGCATGTTACTATTCATGTGTAAGTTTGACAATTGGTGAATTGAATTGTCGCCAGTTGTTGTTATAAATCACACCCAGGCATTTTGCCTCAATTCAATCCAAGAGGTTTTCATGGTAGTTGAATCTCAGCTCGTTTATCTTAATTTGAGCTCTTCAGTTCTTTGACCTAATTCAGCACACTGAAAAGAAAAGCAGGATAAATTTCAAATGCTACTCTTGTGAATTAAAATTCCATTTGAGTGAAGGTTGCCAGGTTAAACAAGCAAAAATATAGTTATATTTGAAATGTTGCTTATCTTAAGTTCAAATTTAACTATACCTCTTTTATCTGGCAACCTCAATTTGAATTCCTCCAGCTAGAATCTCTGATGCTGGCTTTTGCTGTCTCAAATTCTCTTTTTCTTTTATGGGTATTATTTTGTGACTTGACAACTGTCAAGCCAGGTCTTCATGGGACAATTCTTCTTTATCTGCGGGTTCAGGCTCCCAGTGGGTGAAGCTCCTCAGCGAGCATCTCCCATCCTCATTTTTCAACTCAATTTTCCTCCCTCGCTCCTGTTCTGACTTGAAAACTTTCCTGTAAGGCATTTATTGTTTTATTGCACATCAGTATCAACAGTCATCCACAACACAGCAAAGGGGAAGGTGGACAGGTGAGAGGGAGGCACACTGGCAGGAATTAAGTGGAGAGTTTACCACTAGAAGAAAGACTCGTTACGGCAAGGGGAATCTGGTGCAGGACAAGCAGCTGAAGACCAGGCAGTTGAGAAGCCCAGGAACCCTGAAAAGCTGAGAGGTCTATGATGCAGAAGATGAGTTAGCCCCGTACAGCAGGAGAGGGTTGTTCTGGTAGAGGCTTAGAGAACCAGAAGGATCACCGTGGTCAGTACATTCAGGAGCTACAGTTCACAAATGGGTCCTCTTAGTTTTAAAGGCAACACATCCCCTTGACAGTTTACTCTGCTCGACTACTGTGCTGACAATTTAGAGAAAAGCTTTTTACTCTCATTCAAATATGAATTCAGCTAAGACTGGCCCTTGCTAATGCACAGCCTGTAAAGTGATTTGTAGAAATATTCACTGAAAATACATTATTATGAGTGAACATAGGCTATACATATATCCTCCTGTAAGTGCATCCAAGAAGCAATCTGCAGAGAAAACACAACATTGTCTCACCTGCCAGTACTGCTCTGGTATGGATCCATTAACTAGAGAGTGAGAATGTGTGTCTGTCTTATCTCTTCGTCTTTGTATGTTACTTACACACACACTTGCATGCATGCACACACACCTCCCAGGTTTTGTTCATAAATAGTCAACTTGGAAACAAATTTGAATTGTTCTGCCTCCTTTCAGTCCCTGCTGGTTAACTTCCCCAGCCACCACTGTTCTTCCTTGTCACCTGACTTTGTGTCACCTTGTCTCATTTGCCTTCCTCTTGTGGCTTTTCTGGTCTTTGACTGAAGAATTTCCTTTCTTCTCAAGACATTAAACCCTTGGTATTCATAAATCAAACTATGATGGATAATGTGGAGGATATTATATAAAGTAGATAAGATAATAAAATTAGAGTATTGTTAGGTCAGATCATAAGAGGGCTGAATCTAATATACTACTAAATGGGAATTTGGAGAATAAAAAATTTTATAGTTAGTAGTGAATATGATTACAAAATAATCAAAGAATAATTACTTTTAAGAATTATAAAATCATAATCCCATCTGTCAACCAGACTTGCTTATGCTTTAATTTCCTTGCATAAGCATTCTGCAGAGTGCTTGAAGAATAGCAGACATTGAACAATTAATTTTGAAAATCAGCCAGTAGAAAACTAAATAAAACTTGGTGTGGCTTAGTCATTGTGATATAAAGTCATGCTTTTTTTGTGAAATTCGACAGTGAATTCATAGGAGGAATGCATAGGAATACAAATACTGTTGTTCCTGCTCACTGATGCTAGAGAAGATGGAGCATGTCAAATTGAACCCCAGTCATGGGGGACATAAGGGTAATTCTCACTATTCTATACATGGAAACCCACTTCACCCTTAGGATAATTTCCAAAACCCCTGACATGACCTTAAAAGTCAGTCATGGCATGGGCCCTATACAGTATATCTCCTTACCTTTATGTCTCTCAATTTCTCTACTTTATAGCTCAGCCACACTGATCTTCTGATCTACTTGGTATTTCCTGAGTCTGAGATATTCTTCCATTTTGGCCTTCAGGTAATCTCTTTTTGATACAACTCCACTTTCACTTTACTTAATACTTACCTAACTTCCAGGATTTAACTCATTTTGTGCTTCCTGTACTCTTTTCCTGATATATAATTAGTAGTAACAGCATGAAAGTCACTTCTTTACTTGTATGTATTTTATCTATCTCTGAGTGCCTTTTGAAAGTGCCTCTTCTTCATTGTAAATCTAGAGCATAGGAAATTGCCAAGCTCACAGTAATAATTCAAGAAAATACTTGCTGGGTTAATGGGGCCAGCAAAGATGGGCAGACTCAGCCTCAGCTGGCTGGATGATGTCCAGATGATGGAGAAATGAAGCCATTCTGAAGATACGCTTGTGTAATTCAGGTACAATGGCTCCCAGGGGTGGCTTTGATTTGACTCTGAAAGCTTAACAACTGACTAAGCACTTTCTCATATTTCTGTGTACACACACGCGTGCCTGCACACACACACACACACACACACACCATCCCCTCTCCCTATTTACATCCTTTATCTTCTGCAAATAATTGAGGAGGAGGAAGAGGAGAAGGAGTAGGAATAGGAGAAAGAAGCGGAGGAGGAGGAAGAGGTGGTGGTGGAGGAGGAGGAGGAAACTCTCTGACTGTGTAAAACAGGCATGGATGGAAATACAGAGTTCTGGCTGCCCCTCCTCAGGCAATTAGGTTTTGTTTTTCCATACTACTAATACAGCAGTTTTCTTTCATGTTACAACTTTTCAGCATCTAAAGTTTGGGAGCTATATCTTCTCTCGTATCTTATCCTCTCCCTTTCTCTATTTAGTCTTTGAGGATTTTAATTTACTCCTTCCTAGACACTTCAATTGACTTTGGGAGACAAGTGGAGAAAAACATAGATATTCATTCCAAAGTTCAAAAGTGTTTAAATGGATCACTCCTGCCTCAGTGTCTTACCTAATATTTACTCTGGAAACTTCTGTTTTCACCCATCTATGTAGAGCTGTTTAAAATATGTATTGGTGTCAGTAGACTTTGCATCTGGTTGCCAGGGGTGACCATATCATGTGTGGGATGGAGAACATAGCTTATAGAAACTAATGAAATAGTTGTTTTTCTTTGAGTTTTTAGAACCAGTTATATATAATCCCTCATTCAATTTTGTATTATACAGCCTTATTATTAAATATATTTTAAATAAAGTTAAGAAGGATTAAAGCCTCATCATGTTTTTCATAATTTTAATATAGTTTTCTATGTTCTTGAAGTGATTGTGTCTACAATGCCTATAAAGTAGAATTGCAACATAATGATATATGTACTAGTCAGCTTTCCCACTGTGGGACAAATTACCCTACACTTACAAACTTAAAGGATAAAAAGTTTACTTTAGTATATGGTTTAAGGGATTCAGTCCATGATCATCTGCCAAGGCCAAAACATCGTGGTGGAAGAACATAGCCAGACAAATACATTTACTTCCTGGCAGCCAGTAAGTAGAGCAACAAGTACAAGAGAGAAAGGGGCCACAGACCACTTGTAGTACCCAAAGTCATACCTCCACGACCTACCAAGACACATGGGAAGTGTGTTCCACCAGTGCCCTGGGCATATTCCAAACCAGTCATGTTGATGCAGTGAAGCATCACAATCACAGGTACTGTTGTGTAATGTTCAGTGACTTTGTATTAGCTTATAAATAGACCACAGTGGGAATATTTATGTCACACGCTACATAGGACAAACCTAGACTCAAAATCATACCAAATGGTGAAAAGTTGACATTTTCACTAAGATCTGGAACAAGGCAAAGATACCCACTTTCACTATTCTTATTACATACAGTATTGAGTCTTAGCCAGAGCAGTCAGGCAAGAGAAAGAAATAATAATATAGGAGGGAAAAGAGTGAAACTGTTTGAAGATGACATAATTTTAGATGTATGGAAAAACTCTGAAGACTTCACCAGCAAACTGTTAGAACTGAAAAATGAATTCAGTAAAGATGCTAGATATAAAAATGGACTTTCAAAAACCAGTAGCATTCTTTATACCAATAATACAGTTTATGAGAAAGAAATCAAGAAAACATTCTCTAAAATTCACAAGGAACCACAAGAGTCCACAAATTGGAAAAGTAAGAAGAAAAAACTTGGAGGTATCACATTTCATCTCAAGACATACTGATTACAGGACTATCTAACCATGACAACACGGACTGGCATAAAAACCAATGCACAGGGCAATGGAAAATGAGGGGAACTCAGACATAAATCCATGTATCTACAGTAAGCGGGTTTCTGACCAAGATTCCATAAACATACCTTGGGGAAAGAGCAGCTTCCTCAATAGGTGATGTTTGAGAAGCTGGATATCCATATGCAGAGGAATGAAGTGAGATTATTTCTCTCATCATATAAAAATCAACTCAGAAGAATCAAAGACAAATGTAAGTTCTGATACTATAAAACTACTAGAAGAGAACACAGAGGAAACACTTTAAGGGAGAAGTGTAGGCAGATATATTTTGGATAAAACCCCAAAAGCATAGGAAACAAAACCAAAAATAGACAAGTGACATTATAGAAAGCCAGGAAGGTTCTTTAAAGGAACCATCTATGGTTTTTTGGTTCGGACCTTAAACATTTCCAAACGCCAAGTTCTGAAGGTTTGGTCCCCAGCGGATGGCAGTGTCAGGAGATGATGGAAATTAGGAAATGGACCTAGCCTGGGAAAGCAGGTCCCTGGGGAGTGCATGTGCCTCTGAAGGGTGCATTCAGCATTCAAGAAATTCTGTCATTTGTGGGAAGATGGATAGAACTGGAGGACACTATGTTAAATGAAATAAGTCGTCGAACAGGACAAATACTGCACACTCCCTCATGGGCAGAGACAGAAATACTACCGATCTCAAATAAAAGCAAAGTAGAAAGCAAATTCCTAGTGGTTATGAAGGGGAAGGTGAATGGGGGACAGGGAAAGCTGGATAATACAGTTGGACGGGGGACCAAGTTCCAGTGCTCTTGGCACAGCAGGGGGCAAGAGTTTATTGCAGCTCATTCCAGAGTTTATGAAGAACTGGGGGAGAGAAATCAGAGGGTTTCAAATGCACACATGCAAAATGATAAATGCATAAGGAGATTGAAATGCTTATTATTGTGACCTGATTGTTGTACACCATAAAGCTGTATTATTACACTGTAACCCAAGGTTAAGCACAATTATCAGTGTCAATTAAAAAGAAAATATTAAGAAAGCTGTAGACTTTCACCTGCATTTTAACAGAAATGGAAGTTACAGGATACAGCACAGAGCAGGAGCGGATCAGCCTGGGTGGGAACAAATCCCTCGCACAGACACTAAATCCTTTTGTATTAGAAGAGAGCACTGTCTAGGACTTTTTTCATCTGTGAGTAACATAAAAAGAGAGCAAATCAGCTAAGGTTAACGACGTGGGAATGAGTTGGCTCCTGTGACTGAAAAGTCCAAATGCAAGGTCAACCTCTGGAGTAACATGACCACAGACCTGGCATCTCCTTGTCTAGAAGCTGCCTTGTCTGTGTCCCTTGAGCCCCATCATGGTGGAAGGTGGCTTCAGGAATTTAGGACATCACATCTATAAACCCCAATTTCCCAGTTTGGGTAGTGCAATGAGTTTATGCTTTCTCAGGGACCACCTTCATTTACAAACTCCCACCAAGCTAAAAGACACGGCTAAGGTGATTGGTTTAGAACATTTTGGAGCCAACAACTGCCAGGTGGTGTTTATGGTGCATCCTCTAAACTAAGAACTCAAACAACCCCACATGTCTATCACAACTAGGCAGGGACCAAATCTATCTCCCACAGGTGATGATCTTCCTATCAGTGTCACTGATGTATTTGGTTCATATATTTTTAAAAGTTCTATACATTTTACTGAATTGCTCTGCATTTTAAAGAGAAAGAAAAGTACATTAAAATTGTCTTCTGGCAACTCTAACACATAACTGATGCTTGAGAAAGGGAAAGTAATGGAGATCTTCTACAATGGGTTTTTACATGGTCATTTCTCAAGAAAAAAAAAGTACATGTATACTGGTGCCTGTACTATTGCAATGGTTTCCTAGCTTGACTACATAATTCAATCTATAGCTCTCCCATCTGTTTTCCAATGTAATCAAAATATAAATTAGATACAATTATGACCCACTCCTAGGCTAGGCTGTAACTCTTCAGATTTTCAATTAAATTAAGGATAAAGATGTAAATTCTTCACATGGCTTTATAACTTTCTTAGAGTTTCCAAAACAAAATATTGCAGACTGAGTGGCTTCTGCAACACAGATTTATTTTCTCACAATTCTAGAGCCTGGAAGATTGAAATAAAATTTCAAAACCCAAACGGGTTGGTGTCTTCTGGGGCCCTCTCTTTGGCTTGCAGACAGCGGTCTTCTTGTCTTTCCTCTGTGTGTTTGTGTCTGAAACTATTGTAATGCACCAGTCATGCTGTACTGGGCCCTAATGAACTCATTTTAAATATTCCTGTGAAGACCTTATCACTGAATACAACTGCGTTTTGAGGTGCCATGGTTAAGACTTCAGCTCCTGAATTTTGGGAGACGTAGTTCACCCCATGACCCATGCTCTGCATATTCTTCCATGCCTGTGTGCGAGCTTTGATGTCCTCATGCAAGAAACTCTAGAAAAACTTGGTTATCCTACAGTCTCCAGGGCAAGCTGACAGCTTGAGTGCAGCTGACAGGGTCTCAGCTATGTCTCAGAAGGGGCGGTTAGAAGACAGTAGTCCAGCAGTGGACTGGGCAGGGATTAGCAAGTTTGTAAACTAGCTAAGCTGCTGGAACAGCCAGTCTGTCTGTGGCAGAACCTCAGGAGTGTATGTGAGTCCATGCTTGGCTGTATTCAGAGTCAGGGGCAGATTTGCCCTCTGTGGCTTCTGTGCTTTTTTACTTACTTCTCAGTGCTTCTCTGCCACTTCTGGGCATTTTAAAACCTTGGTTGAGAAAACAACATTTTTTTCCCTGGATATGGGATTGATCCAGATCTGTGTTGGTCCTCAGTGAGTTGTGAGTCATTCTGACATCCATGGTTCTCTTCAAGAAATTTTGTGGTGGGTAGTTTTTTCCTGCAGGGAGGGCTCTGGAAGCACTCACGTGCAACCCGTAAGAGACTCTGCACATGGACACCTGTCATACAGGAAGAGGGACAAGAGCTGAAAGCATCATCCTGGAGCACTGAGCACCCACAGGAAGAGTTGTATAATCTCATGCAGGTAGTGGGGAGTGTTTGAAATGTCTCGGTATCCTTCTACCTGCACCCATACCTAGTGTACTAGAACTAAGAAAGGAGGAGGAGAGGTGTGCTGACCACAGACCACTTCACCCTTTCCAGATGCCCTTGTGGATGAAGACCTACCTTGCCATGGGAAAGAGAGAACTTGAATTTGGGTATGAAGTTTTAGTTTTAAGTGGATTGAACTAAGTTTGAATAACCAGAAGTGTCTAGAAAGGCATGAAATACTTAAAAATTTAAAGACTAGTAGATATTTATTCAAGACTATTTAATCCAAAATTGAGAAAAGTTAAAATAGTTTCACTTCTATACTTCAAAGAGCTAAGACACTGGTTGCAGCAGTGGTTTTGCGTTGGTCTGTGGGGGTCAGTGTGTCTTTCCTTGTCTCCTGCCTGAAATCTATCTCTCTGTGTCTCCCCCAGAGACATTACAGGAAAAGCCAGTGGATATACTTTATGTAAAAACTGCGAATGAATGGTTTACTGCTACATTCCAAACTTCTTCGCCTGCTTTCTTTCGCCTTGGCAATCACTGTAAATCTGTTTCTCCTCAGTTGTAGATGAGGTATGTTACATGGCCAGGGTGCTAAGATGGAGATTTTAGGTTCCATAAACTCCAGCATGCAATTTGCCTATCTGGGAGCTTGGCTTTTATTTTAGGGATCTAAACGCCCTCTTGCCTTTTATTCTTGGCTTTGATTTCTGCATGTCAGTAGGCTTTCCAGCTTCAGCCTTCTGATTTGTCTTACTGACAGAAAAGGATAAAACCAAGATGTTTTGGTTCCCCACTGCTATTTGTCAGCGGGACACCATTTGTCCTCAAAGCAGAACTCTTTCTCCCTTGTTCTGTGTTTCTGAGAAGCTTTGTTTCCTGGCCTTGAGCTGACTTCTCATCAGCTCCTAATGGCTTCAGCCTTCCTGTGGCTGTTTTTTATTGGGTGACCTGGTGCTTCAGTATTTACCCTTTAAGTATTCTGCTACTTGTATATCTGTGGCATAAAGATTTTTATTATTTGAATATATTCAATCTTTCTTGAGTAGCCACATTGTTTTTGTTTCTCTGCTAACCTAATTAGCCATTTTATATTCAAGATTTCTTGTTGAATGTCTAACCTCTTTGGACTGAAGTTTACTTACTGTCTCAGACTCTGACCAAATTTGTTCTGCCTATCTGTCATGGATCTGGAAATGTCACTATTCCTTTCCAGCAAATTGGTACTTCATGTGGAGAAGGAGCTAGTTTGGAGGATTTTAGTTTTAAACAAGTATCTATGCATAATGCAGTTTGGCAGAGCAGTTGGAACACTTCGGATTGATAGAAATGTGTCATTGTCTCCTGCTCTTGCATCTTCAGGTATCTGTCTCTCATTCTCTGCCTCTCTAGGCTAGGAAGACACCATGGGTGCTTGGGGCAGCCTGGCAAATATAGGAAAATGCAGGCAGGAGGCCTAGAAGGGGTCAAAATTAAGTGGCACAAAGAGGAGTGCAGGTCCTTAGGCAAGGAGATAACATCATGAAATGGATTTTTAGGAAGCTTATTCCAGCAGTGGGGAGCAGGATCCATTGGAAAGACTCTGGAGGCAGAGGAACCACCTGGACGAGGCCAGAGCTGTGTGAGGGGAGGTGACCAGGCAGAGGTGAGAACACTGGGAAGACTGTTTATTCAAAGAAGATAAAGAGATGAATAGAGCTGCTGTTTCACAGGCCAACAAGATAGGCTTTTTTGTTGTACTGCTTAGCATATCATTGTTGTATTACAGGAAATTTTATCTCCACCCTTCCTGTTTATTTGTTTTGCCTCATGCATTTGGTCACATTAGGTGTTGGAGCGCTCTGTCGCTCTGTCACGTGGAAAAAGACTTACATCACCTCTTCATGCTGGGAAGTCCCTTAGAAGCATGAGCAAACAGTTTGCTTTCAACTCAGGGTGGGACACGTTTAATCACATCAAGGACTGGAAAAGAGAAAAGAGTAATTGAATAAAAGCTGCCACAATGAAATGGCCTGGGTTCAAAAGCACAACGGCTTGAGAAAAGATCAGAGGGTCAAAGAAGACTGATTTGCTGTTGGTGTGGTAATTCAAATGGTGGGCTTTGAAGTATAGGCCCTCCTTTGAAATAATTTTATGAGAAGGATGCTGGAAAGACACTAACAAAATTATGGCTTTAACTGAACCAATAGAAATAAAACAGATTTTTCTTATAATGAAGCCAGTACAGCTGGCATTATAAACAAACATTAATGAGAACTATGACTGCCATTAAAGATAAAAGAATATGTTGTAACATTTTTAAATTCAGTTGCAACTTATATTACAGTTAACATTTTAAAATAGTAGTAGAGTATGATAATACAAACTCTGAAAACATCCTCTCAGCAAAAATAAACTGCAAACTTTTGGATATGTATATATATGTTTTATATAGTTATATTTATTCAAAGTTATTGGTATAAACCCTTTAGATCTCACCAGCAACTCATAAGTCAAGAGATTGATACTTTTCTGGAAAAGAGGACTGAAAAACCTATTCTACTCCTTGGGAGAGTTGTTCAAACTCAGTCTGATTCTGAGACCATCACAGTGTTCCAGGGTGCTTGTTAAATATGCCACGTGCTGGGTCCTACCACAGGTCCACTCAGTCCGAATTTGGAGTGTAAGGGTAGGAATCTTCATCTTTTATAAGCATGTTAGACAATTCTTACATTCTCTTTATATTTGAAAACCTTTGTTCCAGAAATCCATTCTATCTCACATGAACAGCAAATTAATATACACGAACAAGCCATAAAATAGTGAATGAAAACATGTTATCCATTGTAATTGTTTTTACATTTGTAACTTAGCTTATGTATTAGAATACTGAGTCACCATGGCCACCTAAAGATTTGAAATTTCTATTTGGAATTTTCAAAGCAATGTCTAATGATTTTTGGTTTCAAAGAAAGGGACTGCTTTTGGGGAGAGTGCTGGCCTTGAATCTCACTGTGTTCCTGCTAAGCAAGAGATCTCCCCAGAGCTGGGTCTCAGCTCCCTGGGACCCCATTTTACTACTGGTCTCTGAAATGTGTAAACCAGTTAGTTTTTTCACAATTTTAAAATGTTGAAAATAAAAACACTGAGAAGGCCTTATGGAAGAAGACATACAATTAGGCCTTAAAGCATGCTGAAGATTGACTTGTAAAAGTAGAAAAGAATCCGTGGTCTACCACAAGTTTTTTCTGTGCTCATGACATGACTTTAATCTCATAAAACACTTTATTTACTGGACAAAGATAAAGCAGTAGATGTAATAAATAATTCTTTAATCATTTAGTGGAAACCCCACTGATTCTACTTTTATAAAATGAAATAAAGATTGATCCAATTTGTTAAGATCTTATGCCTGTTAGGAATACATTCAGCTGAACAGTGAGCTTAATCAAATTTCTCAGAGGACAAATTTCAAGGTAGATGGAGCCGGTGTGGAGCCAGCTTCTCGTGGTGTCACGCGGAGACCCTGTGGTAGCTGGGTGGTGTCTGTTCTGCTGTGTGATGCGGTTTTTTCACTTCGGGCTTATCATCGGGCAGCTCAGGGTGGCTGCTGCAATTCCTAGCCAAATGCCCACATTTGAGACAGGGATGGGGTGGGAAGGTGGAACTCTCGATCGCTTTTCTTTTCTCAATCTCAGCAAATACAACTTTGTCTGGAATCTTTCTTGTAGAATCCCCTTTTTGACCCTAGATGCTTTGACCAAAACTCTGTCAAGTCACTACCTGTCGCTGTCAGTCTGAGCAGAGGAACTGCTGTGGGAATTCTACTGTGGGCAGCAGCAGAGGGTCAGCTGAGAAAGGACCTTCAAGTGGCCAAACAGCAGTGTCTGCCACAGGTTGGCCTCATTCCCGGTGACCCTCTATAGATGAGAGGTCCAGAAGCTAAGCCAGGGCAAGGCAGCTGAGCTGCGGACTGGACTTCCTGATCTGGGAGCCCAGTTGGCATCTTGCCTCTATGTGGTCCCCTCCTCTTCATCCAGCAATGTGCAGGATGCTTCTTCTGTGTCCTGGCTGCGTCCTCTCCCGGTTCCCTTTCCGGGTGGAGGGCAGTGCGCTTCAGTGGTGGGCAGTGTGCTTCAGTGGTGGGCAGCAAGGCTCTGGCACAGGAAGTGGGCAGAAGTCTCTCCTGGCCTGCTTGCTGGTTGTGTGATCCCGGGCAGACGCTTGGCAATGGGGTTTCCCAGTATCGTTTGGGCAGTGGGAGACACAGCGTTACCCACTCTGTGGAGTCGCTGTGAGAGTGAAATGCCCTGGTCCCACAGACACGCTCAGGGCATTCTAAGCATGGAAAGAGCTTGCAGAATGCTAATCCTTACCATCACTTGTGTGCTGTTCTTCGGACTTCTCTCCCAATCTTACCAGTGTGTGGCATCACACCACCTGGCATGGAGAAGATTCCCGTCCAGCTCCCTCATACTTGATCACGCATTTCTACGTGATGGTCTGCGAGGACGTGTGGCGAGTGACGTTGGTGCGGTTTGTGAAGGGGAGGCACAGCTGGAACCTTCAGCAGGAAGTCCAGGGCCCTTTCTGTCTTGAGAAAACTTACTCAAGTGAATTATATTTGTAAAAACTCCCCCACTTCTTTACAAGATAAGCTTGTAAAAACAGACTTGTAAAATCTCTGTTGTCTTTCACTGAAATTATATTTTTTCTCCTGACTTTTAATACATACACACATGATCCATGCTTTCAGAAGTTTGGCTTTTGTTTTTAAAAAAATTTTATGAGAGTGCAAATGTGATATGAATGTTGTAGAAACCGTGCTTCTCATCTTGACTTTTGATCTTTCCCCAGGCTCTCAGTGCATGGGAGGGTACTGCTGGGGACCAGGCGGGGGGGGGGGCAGGAGCCACATGATCAAGGTAAACACACCGTGGTCTGCAGTGTCATGAGAGACTGAGCTAGAGTGTTTGACAGCTGGAGCATTAAATGTATTTTCCACCTATGGTAGTTTCAGTTTATGATGGGTTTTCCACGGTGTATCTGTGTGTAGTCTTCATTATTTTGTTAGAGTTTTTCCAGTTGCTTACTTTTGGGGAGCAGATATCAAATCAAGATAAAACACTACACTGACATCTCTTTTCAAGAACAAAGCCCTGGTCTAGGCAGAACACTGCAGGCGAGGAAGGGCAGGACAGGCTTGGAGCAGTGCGCATGTGGGCTGGAAGGAGACCACTGACCACAGAGAGGGAAGCTGTCTGCGGGCCAACTCTTTCCTGCAAGCTCGCTCGTCAGCTCTGGTTCGTCTTCTGATTAGGCATACTTTATAATGTAAGGCATATTTTATAACATAATGTTTTTATTTTTATTGCCTTTAGTAGTTAAGTAATTGAAGTTAATCTCTGAAGGAAATCTCAGTTGGACTGATGGAAAATTGAAAAAGTCATTAAGAGAAAACTAATAAAGGAATTGCAGGGGTGGGGGTAAGGTGGGTATTACTGCCCTATCTGACACAGGAGTTACAGTAAGCGCTGGTGAAGTGGATCTAACAGCCACCCCTGCAGCTTCTCACATGCAAAACAGGATTAAGCAACTGTACAGACCTTGCAAGTCCATTGTTTTAAGAAGGAATTAGCAGAATCTGTCTCCTTCTTATGGAGCCTGGAGGATTTAACTCAGAGTGGTCTCCTGAACCATAGAGAAATACTTTTGCAAAAGCTCAGCTAGAGACTGGAGTCTGAAAGAGGTGGGGGGGGGAGGGGGAGGAAGGGGCAGGGACTTTGGGAGGAAATTGCACCCATCCAGCGCCACATCCTGCTGCCTTCCCAGGGCTCCTGGATTCTAAGGTGCAGGGGAGGGCTCGGGTACTGTAGATAAGTAAGTGTGATAGCAAGAACTGGGCCTTTTTACCTGATCCCCATGTAGGGTGACAATCCCATTTGTTGTCTAGAATTGAGCAGTTTTGAGTGAAAGAAATCATACTGAGTCAATGGACAGGAATCAAGATTTTCTGGACAAACTGATACATTGTGGTTAACCTACTCTGTGTCCAGAAGGTGTGGACTTTCCTCAAAAAAACTAAAAATAGAAATTCCACTGGACCCAGCTGTTCCCCTGCTATGCATCTTCCCAAAAGTGTTCAAATGCCCTGTAACTGTGATCTGTGTACACTTACGTTTATAGCTGTACAAGTCCATCATCAGATGAATGGGTAAAAAAGTATATTTACACAGCATGGAGTACTACTCTGCTATAAAGAAGAATAAACTTGAATCACTTGTAGGAAAATGGATGTACCTTGGGCCTGTAATGTTAAGTGAAATAAATCATATACAAAATGTTAAATATCACACAACTTACTACATATGAGAAACCCAAGACATAGTTAATTTAAAACAAAAATGGATGACAGACCATAGGAAAGAGGGAAATAGATCTTTTGCAAATGGGAAGGGGGGTCTAGAGATGGAGGGAGGAAGAGGGAGAGGGGTATAAAAAGAATCAAGCTATGTTGAGAACATGTGATAAATCTAAGCACTTCTATAAGCAAGTACAAAAAAGCACGAATGCCGCCCCTCATAAATGCTCTGTTCATCACAAAAGAGAAATGTAACAGATGTGCTTTAAAGGACAGTGGTGCAGTATGAGAGTGTAATTTACCTGTTGGTCTTGCTGTCTGTGTGCCACAGCCACTGAAAGGACAGCCAGCTGGTCTGGTATCAGGAAGCCAGCATCACGGTCAGGTGACCCCACAGCAGAGACAGGTGAATAGGATGATCCATGCTATAGACAGCAGCCAGCCTCTCTCCTTAGTCCCCCGTCACTGCCCAAGTGATCATGAATACTGTGGCCATGGTGACAGGGATGGAGGTTCTGCATGGGCTCAGTAACATGCACTCCTACCTATCAAGGCTGATCCGGCTGCAGCCACTGCTGAATGCCTGCCAAGTTTTCCGGTGGCAGAGACCAATGCTGAATTCCTGATATGACACCACCATTCCTTGGGCGATCAGTCTGTAACCCAGTAGCAGTTTGATTATTTTGGACTTCTTTCATCATGGAAGGGGTAGTCTTCTGTCATTACTGGAACAGAAACTTATTTTGGGTATGGATTTCCCTCCCCCGCACATGCTGCATCTGCCAAAATTACCACCCATGGACTTACAGAATGCGCCTCCACCATCATGGTTTTTGACACAGCATTGCTTCCGACTGGGGAGCACATTTCATAGTGAAAGAGGAACAGCAATGGTCTCGTGCCCATGGAATTCACTGGCAGGACCACGTCCCACCTTCCAGAAGCAGCTGGACTGATAGAAGGGTAGAGTGGTCTTTTGAAGATGCACCAGCTAAGCAGCAATACCTTGCAAGGCTGGGACAAGGTTCTCTGGAGTGCCCGACTGTGTGGCACTAGGTCTCCCACAGCCAGGATTCCCAGGCGGAGGAATCAAGGAGTGTATGCAAGAGTGGTACCACTCACCATTGCCCCTTGTGGCCCACTGGCAAAACTACTTTTTGTTCCTGTGACCTTGTGCTCTCCTTGCTGAGAATCTTGGCTGCAGAGGGTCAAAGGTTTCTATAGGAGACTGTGGGGGGCAAGAAACCATGGCTGAGCCGGAGTTCAGCAAACTCCCTGGGACCCGAGCAAGGCCAGTCCAGCAGGAGTCTGGGCTTGGTGCTCCTCCTGGTTAAGTACAGCGCAGACAGTCTGAGAATGTTTCACTCGGCATTCTCAGCGAAACACTGAGACTTTGCACTTTCAATCCCTTTGAGTGATTATCCCTTTTACTGTGTATAAATACAGATACTGACTGTGCTGGATTGTCACTGCCTTTTCATCAGAGACATCAGGTCACTCCCGGTCCCAGCTTTCCTTTTAGTACCTGCCTAGTTTTTTCTTAATCTCCCATGCTGTCTCTCAGGACCCTGCTGGCTGTGCAGGTTGTTGGCAGGAAGCACAGTAATAATTTCATTAACTGGACACTAAGTCTTTCTACTGGTGGTTTTAGCTTCCTCATGACTCTGAATCAACAGCTTCCCCAGGGTGTTTTGGTGTTGGCAGGCACAATTGATCCAGACTACCAAAGGCTAAATTGGATGATCACTTCACGGTAGAGGGAAGGAAGAGTATGTCCGGGATGCAGAAGATCTCTTAGGACATCTCTTAGTAGCACCAAGCCCTGTTACTAAGGTCAATGGAAACTATAGAAACCCAGTGTAGATGACAAATGGCACCTTTCAAAAACAAATGTGTGTGTTACTCTGCCAGATAAAGGACCAAGAGGTGCTTGCTGAAGGCGGAAGAATACAGAACAGGTAGCACAAGAAGGTAGTTAGATGCCAGTCATGACCATGTGACAGGTTACAGAAATGAGGATTGTAATTGTCATGAGTATCTCATTCCTCTTCTGTCAGTATGCTTGTGCATAGGTACAAATACATTAAGTGGATACTTTGTTTTCCTTGTATGTATCCCTAACCTTGCAACATAACTTGATTGACTTAATACCGGTACCTAAGCATTTTAAAATCTTAAGTATTTGTAAGTATTTTAAGCTATAGAATGTCAAGGGAAGAGTAAAAATCACCTCCCCTTGAAAAAAGAGAAGAAAAATAATAGCCTCCTTCTTTATAAACGATGTTAGTATGCTTCTCATTATAGGCAGGATAATTGTACCATGGTAGGTGAAATTATAGATTGGTTATTCTCTTTGTTTGGAGATTAATCAATGTTTAAGGAGATATGTTTTGTTGTAAGTTGACAATGAGTGGATTGTAACCATTAATCATGATCATCAACTTGATTGGGTTGAGAAAACCTAACCGATTAGCAAGGCATACTTCAGGATGTCTTGGGCGTTTTCTTAGATAATTGGCATGCATGTCTTCAGTCTGAGGGGTACGACCTCCCCTGAGGGTGGGTGCCATCATTTCAACAGGCTTGCAGCACAGATTAAGAAAGAGGAGACTGGCCTGCATTTGAAAAGCTCCACATTCCTTGAGCAGGTATGTCTTTTGCTTTGCTGTTGTCTGTCGACTCCAGACTACACCTTCTTCAGCCTTTCAAGGTGATCTCACACCAGCGACTCTCCAGGGGGCTCCAGTCTTGGATGGAGACCACATCCATGATCTCTGTTGTTCTATGGCTTCCCACTTCCTGACTGATTTCTGGCTCTTCAGTCCGCAGACAGCCTCTGTGGACTCTGACATCTCTGACTGTGTAAGCGTGACTGAAAGCCTCCTGGCAGCATGATTTTGTTCCTCTAGAGAGCCCTAACCAATACATAGTCGTTATTACCCTATTTCAAAGCTTACTTGTTGAAAGCTTTGAGAAATTAAAGGGCTTGCTCAAGTTCATGCACTAAGTGATAAGCTTAGAAGTAGACAAAGTAAACTACCCATGAGTCTAATGTATTGTCTTTCATTCTAAGCTGCCTTATTTTATTACACCTAGATTAAAGCCAGTGCATTCAAGTATTGACTTCTAAACTCTCTTCTGTGTGGTTTTATACCACTATTCAAATTTGGTTAATTACCAAACTGCCTCCAGGTAGATTTATGATCCTTCTTAACTTTTTTCTTGATTTTACCATGTTGACGTTTTTATCAATGAATCACAGTATATCATAGATTCTTCTACTAGAAGATATTTATTTATGTATTTAGAATAGTTTTTAGTTACTAGACCACTGGGAGTCACAGAGTTTCTCCCTTATAATTTTGGTTAACTGGTGTCTATCAACTTAAAAAAAACCCATATTTTATGTGTCAAGATATGGTCACACCACAGGTAGTCTGAATTCAATATTTGTTGCTTTTCATTTTTTCCCCTTCTTGCTACTAACCTTTGAAACCATGCTGCTTGATGGAGAGGAAGGTGTTAAGGTGATTTTAACCTCTTACATCACCTTAAATCCAGGATAAGAGGACTAATGATGTTTGGTAAGAGGAAAAGACTTACCTCCAAACACACTCTCAGGCGTATGTCCAGATTAGGCATTACCTGTTGTACATAGGGAATTTGGTCTTGGATCCTTGGAATGTCCCCATGCCGTGGGACCCTCTGAACCTCTCTTAGAGTCCCCACTGCTCCTCACCAGGAGGCTTGCCTGACCAGCCATTCTCTTTGTTCCAGTCCTTTTCTACTTGTCTTCTCATTTTAATTAAAATTATTTAGGCGAATGTGAAGCTGGCCAAAACCTCTGGTTCATGTCAGCATGATTTGACAATCTAGTTCTAAGAACTCAACGATAGAAAGGGAATTTTAAAAACATTACTCCCAAGAAAGGATCACATAGACCTCAGGTTCACAGGTTACAGTTGGCAAGAACAGTGGCTCAGGCATCTGCTGGACAACTTTGGAAAATGGGGCTCTAAGAATTTTGAGCAGAGTCTGAAGATAAATGACATGCCACTGAGAGGTAAGAAAACTAAATATCAGAAAATAGGGGGAAAAGTACATATTATTCTTTTCTGGTTCAATAGTCAGGAACTATTAGCTCATTCTAGTAGTTCTTCCATTATTTGAAGCTTCTGAGATTCCTTTTCTAAGAATTGTTTTGGAAAAATATATATTTTAAATATATCTCTGAATGTGGAATATCTATGTTATTTTAGGATGTATTTTAATTTAGAAGCTACTCAGAAAAATAGTACTTTGAATAATATAAATATCTGAGGATATAAAAATGTGTGACTGTATAGTACTGTGTCTTCTTTTCTTGAGTGGCTTATGAACTGAATGTTGAATTAATGCCCAAAGTAAAGTTTAAAAAGTCTGCCTCATCAGAAAAAATCATGCTTCCCCAGGATGACTCTCTTGAGGGATAAAATCCTGGTCACCTATTCTGATAATCTTTTAAAGTCTCTACTTTGATCATTTCTATTTAAGATAGGAATTTTTAATCAATACCTTTGTTCAGTGCATGATTCCCATATGCCACTTTTCAAACTGCTATTTATGGAAAATAGAACCTTCTTGATATTATATATCTCAATTTTCTTATAACAGTGGGCATAGTTCAGAGCAAAAAGTACAATTTTCCCAACAGGGATCTGTGGTTATAATGCGGAGTTCTTTTATTAGGGGCCTAATGAAAGTTTATTGCAGGTATACATACCTTTTACAAACAACTACTGATGACAATAGCTCTCTGCTGACTTGCTTCTGTATAATGCAAGGAATTTGATTATTATGTTCTTTTTCTCCATATCTGAACTCTGTAATCTAGTTTTGTTGGGTTCATGTAATTTCTTTGCTAGCAATAACGGAATAACTAGGGGCCAGGGATGCTCAGTGGTGCAGCGCCTACCTGGCCAGCGCAAGATCCTGAGTTCAATTCCTGATACTGCAAAAAACCAACAAGAACAAGAACAACAACAACAACAACAAATCCCAAGAAAACAACAAAAAAGAAAGTCTGAACAGAGCAATAAACCTAGGAGTAACAAACCAGAGGTTCAAGATGACCTAGGCAATTATATAACTGAAAAGGAAGGATTCCTATTTGTGCTGCATGTAGGATAATTAAATGTAAATGTATATCAATATGTACACATATATATTATGCAATACCATTTTAACTCAAATATTACAGAAGAGAAATACAAAATATCAATGTATGCATCAGTTGGGAGCCCCTGTATGGTGAAGAAATTAGCAGTTCATGAAGTTGACTGGGGGTGACATCTGTGAAAGATAAAGGTGGGATCACACAGACTTGATACTTGCAACAGAAAGTGTGGGGATGCAGTGGAATTGGGCAGGAAGAACCTCTGACACAGGTGTGGCACAGGTGTGACTAAGCCTGGACAAACTAGTGACTCCCAAAGGTGGAGCCTAGTGTTGGGCAGATGTGACCGGGTCCTACCATGAGGAGGTAAACGGAGGAGGTGGGCCTGGTGGTCCTTGCTGTGGGAGGTATGGCATTTGACTCCAAGACACTCTCTCAGTCCTCTCCCAGTCACTGACTGGGGGGGGGGTGTCAAAGGGACAGTGTGGCCTGTGCTCAACAGTGGAGGTGGATACCAAAGGCATGGATGCCTGGAAGCTGTCTGGAGCTGCCTTCCTTGGGACTGAAAGTCAAGTTCTTTCTACAAGATAGATAAGAGTAGCCCATCTCCATGGTTACCACAGTGTGTGTGTGTGTGTGTGTGTGTATGTACTACTATGATCAAATTAAGAGTTGAAGATCAGTCTATTGTAGAATCTACTAGCTGTTTTGACATTACAAATAATATAATAAATTATATAGAACTTCCTGATTTCCTTGGGGAAACTACAGGTAATGGGCTGGATTTGGTGCCCTTTATGGGAATTTACCTTACTGACCTGTCCCATAGTCCTGACCAAGGGCAGTAGTTCTTGCTGTTAGGCCCAGGTAGAGCTAGACAACCAGGAGAGGATTGAGGATGGGCATCTGGGAATCAGGTGCTGTTCCACAATCACTCATACCATGTTCATTTCCTTCATATGCAGAGCAGAAGACACAAAGAAGGGAAATGAGAGGGAGTTAGCAAAGGATACTCAGGAATAAGTGGGTTATCCTTGTTTGGAAGTGGAAAATGTAAAGAAAACTCTCAGAGAAGAGCTGGATTGTGATTTCCTTTATTTCCTTCATCACTGACTTGTACCAGTGAAGTATAACATGTCATTAGAATGAGAAATAACTGTAGAAGAAACACTGATAGCATATATTCATTATTAAATTCTATGTTGTTAACATTTGGTATGTTTGCTTTGCTAATATTTTATGAAAATTTTAGTATTTTGAAGATTCTATGGTGCTAAGAGTAATATAAAGGATGGATTAGCAAAGCAAACAGGCAAGGTGCAGCTGGTGGAGTGTTTTGTAAGAAAATACTTTTAGCTGATTTTTCACACGCTTCTGCTAGATATTTTTGTGGTCATGAAAAAAGGTGAAAAAGTATATGTAAAACACATTTTGATACAAAGCATAGAATTGCATGAGTTTTACAGATTTGTTTCTTAAGAAAATTTAATATTTGTGCCTTTTTGGGCTCATTAAAAGTGTGTTGATGTGATTTTATGCCTACATTTTTGAAAAAAATAGCTAATGTAAGGTAAATATATGGCTGTGGTCTAGCATAGTTTATGATGCTGCAAAGTTCAGGACATTTCAATTAATCAGCAAACATTTAGCTGGCACCGACTATGTGGCTCAGGATTTGGAATTGCATTATGTGGCATACAGACAAAAATATGCTATCTGTAATGAACTTCCAGTCAATTAGACAAAAGAGGAAGACACACAGAACACAAAAAGAGACTGATGCAAAGCGGTATGTTATTGGGGACCTGGCCTAGGTCCCCAATCTCCCAAATGAGTATACGGTTAAGGCTTAAATAAATGAGACAAGGAGTATGATTTTAGGGTTCCAGGAGGATCAAAACCCTCTGCAGAGTTTGAGACTCTGGGGCCTAAGACAGGGGATGTCTCTGGGTGGCACATATTTATTTAGTTTTCAAAAAAGGAAAGTGTTAGAGTGGAAAATGCAGGAAACTGAGCAGACCTTGAGTGGTTCAAGGACTTTTCCAAATAACAGATTATGTTTAATTTAAGAGAACTGTCTTATGTTCATTTAGTATCTTACTAGAAGATCTCCATGTTGTATTTTGCTACAGGAGTGAAATGCTTGTCCCTATCATCTTCATTTAGTTAACTGGAGTTGGAGCCATGTGTCCTCGGCTATGACCTCATCTTGCCCTTTGACACAGAGGCATCTCTTCGTTCCTGGGTCAGCTGGGTCATGCCACAGCCCTACACTTGTGTTCAATTTCCAGTTTCAATGGCTCCCACAGTGTATATTTAAAGATTTAACAGCATACAATTTGGTGATAATAGTGGCTCCGAGCTGGGAGGCTTGCTTGGTGTTGTTATGGAAGATTTGGAGGATAGAGGTAAGTGGGTAGGTTCTGCACGGGCATCACAGAAATAGCAGCAGTTGCACAGGCATGGTTAGAGACATCAAATGGCTTCACTGTGGCATAAAGACATCAAGATGGGATTTTGTTGGTTGACCTCAGGTGCGAGAAGAGAGAGGAAGTAACATGGAATAATTTAACTCTGGAGTGCGGATTCCAGAGGCTCTGGGCTGAGACATGGCATAAAAGGCAAGAAGGAAAGATTGTGCCGATAAAATGTAATTGGGGTAGGTTTTACTATTGTCAATTCAAGCGTAATTGCTACAGCTTGCCCTATTGTTGTCCCTTTTTGCTTAGGATTTGACTCTTCAGTTTGGGAAGCTCACCAATACCCTAGACTGTTAAGAAAAAGTTTGTTCTCCCAGGGATGAGAGCCAGCAAACCCCTATGTAGCCGTGGGAGAGCTTCCTTCCTGCTGGCAGCTGTGTGGGAGACAGGCAGGCTGCTGTCTTGGAAGGTACCCAGGGCAGCAGTGGACACCCCTCAGGGGGCTGCTGCTCACAGGAAGGGCACTGGGCTCGCTGTGGCTCCCTCCCTGCTAACCCATTGCTTGTCTGGACAGAGATGCAAGCTTTAGATGCAGCTCCACTCTTCTTCCTCAAAGCCTCAGGCCTTGTTTTGGCATCTTATTCCAGTCTCCACAGATATCTTTCAAATTCTTGTCCCACCAAATTCTCCTTCCTCCTGAATCCAGCTGATTGTCCCTGAGCCATGCCTAAATAGGATAGGCAACGCTTCCTGTCGTTTTAAAATCTATTTTTATGGCATGATCTCTGGGCTCATTTAAACACCAGGACAGTCTTCAGGGGTGTGCATTGGGCAAAGGAGAGCAGAGCTCTGAGAGGCAGGGCATCTTGCTTGTCTCATGGAACTGTCAGTTGGAGGGAGCTCACATCTAACTGGATACCTCCCCTACAGCCTGCATCTTGCTGGCTGTGACTGCCACCACTTTCTTCCTTGAGGGATTAACATAAGTACAGAAGTTGTGTTTTGGAAACTTAGTGGAGCATCTGCATGAGAGCTGTTATTCTGGAGATTATTCGAGTCTTTGAAAATGTCAAGTGCCACAGTCTAAGCTACAGTGGAGACCACTGATACCAACCTTGCGGGCCAGGGCAATGTGGGTCTCAGGAAGAGGCAGAGAAGTGGAAAAACCAGCAGTTTGAGACAGTGAGAAGAAAACCTGTGATGTGCTTTTTGCAAACTTCCTTGAACATAAAGTCACCTAAGGTGTTTGCTACAAATATAGAATCCTAAATCCAACCCTGTTGCTTATCAGAAACAGATCTTCTGAGAGCTCTTGATTCTCTCTGAGGATCTAGAGGAGCTTGGTGATGAGGTGGGCTGCGGAGGGTATTTTGAACATGCCTTGTGTTTTTCCCTGTAAATGCTATCCTTTGCTCAACTGTCGTGGCTTTCCTTAACTCACTGATGCGGTTGACATTTTTACAATAAGCAGCTGATATGCAGAGGGATTAACTCACTTGGCCAAGATTATAAAATCTTTGAGTTCCACTAGTAAGTAATTTTGAGTCTCAGGTATTTTAAGATGTCATTGTCAATTTTTTTTTGTCTTTTTGAGACAAGGTTTTGTTATGCAGGTCAGACTGGAATTGAATTCACTTTGTAGCCCAGGCTGACTTCAAACTCACGGTATCCTCCTGCCTCAGCCTCCTGAGTGCAGGGATCACAGGCATGCACCACCAGCCCCAGCCTGTCATAGTTTTCCTATTCACAGCAATAGCTGTATTGAGTCTGTGCTAACAGATGCATGGTGGAAAGGAACATGCTCTTATTAACCCTTCAATATTGATGATCATAACAGTGACATGTGTGTCTTGACCAGACATTTTTCAAAGATCTCATCTAATCAGCCATGTTGGGCAATTTTATTTTTTAATTTTAATTTTTTATTTTTTTGAGACAGGGTTTTGCTCTGTGGTTCAGGCTAGCCTTGAACTCATTATGTAGCCCAGAGTGGCCTCAGACTCACAGCAATCCTTCTGGCTCAGCCTCCCAATGCTGGGATTACAGGCATGCACGACTATGTCCAGCATGTTGGACAATTTTAAAGTAGAATGATAATCACTGAGATAGTTTCCACAGCTGTGTTTGTGGGCAGCCTCAGTTTCCCGTGGTTGGTGAGCTCAGGCCTTATCCATTCAATTTTAGAATGCTATTAAGTTGTGTTCAGGTTTTGATACATGTTTGGGGCTGAACACTTCTCTTTAATGGCTTTAATATCCTGGGAAATTAATGTTAGTAAAGGCATGTGACGCAGTCTGGCGGCAAATAACAAGCTTTTGGCCTATTAATGCTTTCAGAAATGTACGTGTAACAGTTACTAAGCACTTGAGAGTTCAGACTTCATTCTCAGTTTGTTGAGTGAAGAATTAGGTCAGCTGAGGAGACCCACTAAGCTGTCAAGTTGTTTTCCCACACACTTGTAAACACTGCATTATTTCTCTGTGTTTATTTCCCAGAGTTTTCAGTAACATTAATGATCTCAGAGAGGCCTTCGGGGAGAAGCACAAATTCTTTCCTTAAAACATCACACGTGAGTCCTCGAGAGGCCAATGTCCAGCTTTTCTGTGGGCATAAGTTGCCCACTCTTCTCTTGGCCATGCTGTGTAGCACTCGCCTGATTTTCTAGCTGTCTTGTTTAATAAGGTGAAGACATCTGATGAGGGCAGACATTTGGAATTTTCCTGGAATAGCTAATGTAGTAGTTCATGTACCAGAGCTGGGTTTTCTCCTTATTGGGTTAAATTGCATACTGATTTCTTTTTCCTAGTGGACACATTTGATGGGCTAAAATGGACACAGGTTGATGTCAGAGACAATCCTAAAAACAGGCATCAGTTTGCTGAAGCTGACCAGCTCCCGTCCAGTTTATGGGTGATCACCAGGAAGTTTTTGTATCACAGGTCCAACAGCAGTCGCTGGGAGCACTCTGAGTCTGTCCTCCTCAATGCCCTAATGGGACTGTCTTTCCCTCCCCTCCCCTTGCTTCCCTTATTTCTCCTCCCCTTCCTTCCTTTACTGTCTTCTTCCTTTCTCTTCTTTATTGACTCATTTATTTAAGTCAGCATAGATTCTCCGATAAATAATTGTAACCTTTGGATTATAATTCAGTATTGCATTGTTTATTGCTATAGTTGCTCCAGTGTTGGTTATTGGATGTTCTTTCAGATTGGCTCCTCTGCTTTTTTGACGTACCCTACAAGTGATGGGGAACCTTTTAGAGACTGAATGCCAAGCTGCAACTCAAAACTCATTTATTGCAAAATGCCAATACTGCACTTAAACTTGGATATGAGGTTTTAGTTTAGAGAAAACAACTTACATATTAATATCTTTTGTCTTAAAAGAACAATGAATAGCACACATGCCGTAGGATTGCCACCACCTCATCCTTTTGGTTTTTGAAAGACTTTTTTACTTTCTGGCACCACAAGTTGCTCTAGATACATTTTTCACCCAGAATCAATCATTTTCTCAGGAGTCCTAGCCCTTTTTTATGGGAGAAGCATGTTTAGAAACCAAACACTGGGCATCAGACACCTTTTTAGATTTTTGAAATACTCCTAATGCAGCTCGTTAGAGAGCTGTGACTGCTGAAAATGACTCGGCTGGTTTTGTGTCAAAGGGAAATAGTAAAGGGAGCTCTTCAAATCACAGTGATGAACAGACAGCACTGTGTTTTCTGCAAATGAGCAGCAGTGTCCATTTCTCCTTTTTGTGGCTGGAGGAGCATATCTGAAAGGAATGGACAGGGAGAGAACATTTTGATAGATGTTCTAAGTGCGGGATGTGGATGGCTGGACCATGCAGCATGGACTCATCTCCAGGACTGAACAGGTTTTGAGATTTCTCACCATCACCCACAGCTTCTGCCACTTTGCCCACCTGAATATCAAGGAGGTGTGTTTCCACTTCAATAAGATGAAGCTCAGCCGGGAAATGTCCCTCACTTTCCTGTGTGGGAGCACAGCTTTGCTTAGGTAGAGGGATGGGGAAAATTCTGGAGATCTTGGTGATGTGCTATCCAAAGCACTGTTCTCTGAGCCTCAGATATGAGTTCACAGTTCATGGGCTGATGAATTACCAGCTTCTCTTCTCAGGACTGATGCCACTTTCATGACTTCCCAGGATAAATCTTACAGTTCTGAGTGTGAGAGCATATTAAATACTCAAGAACTATTGTGTTCATTGAGTGACTGAGTGAATGTATGAACTAATGAATTATTCCTTTTCTTTCAGTATCTTAGGAAGAGAACCATTTGGTATACTTGGTTTTGCTCTGAGAGTCTCCCAGAGATCCAGCGTCAACCCATGGTCTGTGGGCCACTTGGGATTCTAGGCAGCTGATGAAAAGGCCCCTCAAGATCCCGATGTTTAACATGGTACAGATTTAGCCCTTCTTTTCATGATTAGGTTCCCGATGCTCAAGCATGGACTGCAGAAGCATCATCAGCAGGCTGTGTAGGGCAGGGAACAGTGCAGTGCTAACTCAGCCTCCGGTGCTTGCCACACAGTTGGTCCAAATGAGCCCTGAAGGGCCAGGCATGGTGATGCATCGCTATAATCCCAGTACCTGGGAGGCTGAGGCAGAAGGATCATTCATGGTGAGTTCAAGGCCACCTGGACAGCACAGTGAGTTCAAGACCAGCATGAACTACAAAATGAGACCTTGTCTCACTTCCTGCTCCCAAAAATGGAGACTTGCATGGGTCAAAAAATACATGTGCTTTTGTCACTTGGCATAAAACACAGTGGTTGCTGGTGTGATAATATTTCAACCTACCTGCATAAGGTATGTGCGCCCATGAAGACAGGCATGCATTGTTATTAAGCAGACATGTAAGTGTTCTTATTTAATTATTAAACTGAGGCTTGTTGTATTATTTTGTAAAATAACATAAGTTAAAATATGAAAGAGAAAATTTTGTGGCATACTTTAACTATGGAGAGATAGAGAGAGAGAGAAAGAAGAGAGGGAGAAAGAGTGAGAGAGAGAGGGAGCGGGAGAGGCAGAGAGAGGAGCAGGGGGAGAGAGAACGCTTCTGCATAGCCCCTCATGCTGATCAGGGACCTGGCCTAGATCCCCAGTCTCCCAAATGAGTGTGCAGCGAAGGCTTAAATAAAGGAGATACTATTATTTATAGACAATATGAAAGGGTAATAAGATCCAAAATATACAATAGAAATTGTGATAAATGGAAAGAAAGTGCTCAAAAGAACAGAACTACTGGGATAGGGGAAAGGAAAAAAGGAAGAAAGGAAAAGATTATGTGTATGTTGGTAAATATATATAAATTTTGTATGTATATGTTCATTAGACAGATAACTATATTACTAATAATCTGTTTTATTTCATCAAAAAGAACAGTTGTGCTGTCATTGTTTTACTGATCACTTTTGTATCTAGATTTTGTAAGCTGAACAACTAGTTCTGAGATAACAATATGTAATGTATTAACTAGTGTTCATTCCTTACTTTTTTCCTTTTCTTTTTTTTGAAATTCTATATCATTTCCATCCTTTTTTTGGTTTACTTTTTTTAAATAAAAAATTAAAATTCTAATAAATAAATAAATAAATAAATAAATAAATAAGAGAGTATGATTTTAGGGCTCCAGGAGGATCAAACCCCTCTGAAGAGTTCGAGATTCTGAGGGCTGAGACAAGGAATGCCTCTGGGCAGCCCATATTTATTATTTTTTTTTTAAACAACACAGGAAACTGAACAGACTGCTGGAGTGTTTCCACGTTGCCAAGTAACAGGTGTCTAATTTAGGAGAAGAGTCTTAGGAGAAGATCTGCATATTGCGTCTCACTACAGGAGTGAAATGCCTGCAGCTACAGTCTTTATTTAGTTAACTGAAATGGGAGACAGGTGTCCTCCACTGAGACCTTATTTTGCCCTGTGAGGCATCTCTTTGTTCTCAGGTCAGCCATGCTGCAGCCCTGCCTGTGTGCTCAATTTCAACTTTCAACAATTCCCAACACATGCTGGCACTGAACACAAAATCCTCCCCTGTCAGCTTCCCAAGTGCTGGGATAGCAGCACTGCCCTGCTCAGCCTATGTTATATATTTTACCTGCAGCTCAGGACAGTTCCTCTTCACTCAGTGTGGCCCAGACGAGCCAAGAGATGGCACATGCAGTGTGCTAAGGCTTGGTATGCGGTGGATGCACTGGGCAGTGGGGAAACCTTTGGAGATGCAGGCTGGGTCATGGGGACAGCTTCTGAAGGGGTGAGGGTAATTCTTGTGTGAGGGATGGCAGTTACCACGAGAAGGTGACTGCAGAGGGCATCAGCCTGCAGAGAGTTGGTCTCTCTCTGCCTGCTATGTCCCACATGCCCTCTGCCCTCTGGGGTGGGTACTCACCCAAGCCTTTACACTGTGAGTGGAGTAAACCTCTTTACTTCACAAAGTTTGCCTGAGTTCAGTGTTTTGCTACAGTGGTGAAAAACTGACAATGACACCATTCACATTATTAGCATTCTTGACTTTGTCTACCACACTGTATCTGGGAGATAAATTTTCTGAGAAGGTATTTCTTTCTGCCATAACAAGTAATATGAAAATTTAAGTGAACTGCAACTCCTATTTCTGTGGATCATGATTTGCTTGTTAGTATTTAATTAAAAATCCTGTGACCTTGACACCACTCATTAATTTAATTGAAATTGACTCTGAACATTAGAAAAGTCTGTAGTAAAACTTCAGTAATCAGCCATGTTTTTTTTTTCTGAAATTTACTAGGAAACATTCATTATTGGCTTTATTTGCATGGTTTTCTGGGAGGTCTCTAAGTGTCTTCCTTCTTCTTGAGTAGATTTAGTAGATTCCCTAAGCATTTGGAGAATCATACCAAGAAGTATATATATTAAGGTCTTTACATAATCAATGGGAAAACAGACCCCAAGTGCTCTGGTGACTGTGCTCTGGTCATCACCCGATCACTGTAGTCCTTCAGTGACAGAGGTGGAGGAGGAATCACTTCTTTGGATCCCTTGACCAATACAGTAATACCTCGGTTCACAAGTGCTTCTGTTCATGAGCAATTAGATTCACAAACAGAAGCATTTGACAAAATTTTGCTTCTGTTTGTGAACTCTGCCTTTGGGGACGAGCAGGGCTGTGGTGTCTTCCTCAGAACTGTGGAATGAATGAAGTTTGTGAACTGAGGCACCACTGCATTTCCCTCATCAGATGCACAGCAGAGGCATCATTGAGTGGCTGTTGTCCTCAGCTCCTAATGGCATGAACTATTATTCATGGTGCTCCCCCACCCTTTTTTCTTAGCTGGGCATCACTAATAGATCTCAAAAGATGCACTTTGATCATGATGGATTCCAACTCTAAATTGTGCTTTTCTGATTCAGAGGTTTCGAGTATGTCTAAGGCAAATTACTTAAAATTCTCCTTAGTATTTGGAATAAAAATTAAGGATGTTAGGTCCAATAGGATTTGAAGAAAGGTTTACATTGATTCAATTATTAAAGATTTCAAAATCGAAAGAGACAATGGAAGGTGTGTTGTTTGAGTGAATTCCTAGATAAAACAGGAACTCACTTGGTTCCATGTATGAGTCAGCACTTCTCTCAGCTGAGGGTTCTTCTCTTGGTCTCACCTAAGATTCAGGGACTTGTTAGAGTCCCATGCATGATTAAGAACAGAAATGAAGTTAAACAGTATAATATTACACGGTCCATCCTGACCCCTCACCGGCTGTGTGACCCTGGGCATGTTATATGATACCTATTAACCCCACTTTCTTACTTCTGCGAAAGGGATGAGCAGTAAAATTTAGGGTTGTTCTAGAATGAACAAGGTAGAGTATGTGAAGCGTTTGCCCAGTGATAACGCACCCCTGGCTTTCAGTGTGTTCTACCATGGTGACAGAGAAGAGCGGGTGAGTGCTGCTCATGCACTTCTGTGTTTCTTAACCCCGTTACTCAGGGAGTTCGGCAACGGTTGCTTTCTCCTTTGTCTTAAAGACTCTGAGATGCTTCTGACCATGCAAAGATTCTAAGAAAGCTATAGTCTAAGCTGGTCAGTGAAACACATGAGGTTATCAGAATAGAGATCCACTTAATTCAGAAGGGGCTTTTATCACCATGTGAATATCATGAAACAAGCAATTTATAAGGACCCTCAGATAGGTACCTCCTGGTTAAAAATGTTAGAAGGTCTTAGAGATTTGAGGAATAGGTAAAAAATTTTAACTTCTTTCTTTCTGTCATGGATTCCTTGACAATTTTTTTCCAGTTCTTCCCATTAATAATCTGTAGAATTTAGCACTAGCTATTAAAGATAATAAATGTTTGTTGAATAAATGAACCAATACATGAATGTATGATATCTACCTAACAATTTTCATCTTTCTTACTCTTTTTTCTCTCCATTTTTTTCCTTTGTATACATATAAAGCATATTAATGCATATTATGAATATGGAATTTCTGTATTTTCCGATCTATTGAGATATTTGAGAAAATGTGAATTTTACACCCAGACTTTTATGAAAAACATATATTATCTAAATGCCCCTAGCATGGCATATCATGAAGTGAAGCTCAAAGTGAAGAAACGTTATTGTCAGTATGTGACTTGCTGGCCGAGTCATAGGACGACAGAAGGTGTGGCATCTAGAAAACAGAAACAGAGTGAAACGTTTCAATTCCCATTTTCTGTAGGAAGATCAGAATTTAAAGTGATGGAGTGGCTGATTTCATCAGGGTGTGAAAGCATAGGCTCTGACTTCCTCTCTTATCATCTGCTGTCTTGCACTACCTTTGTGTAAGCCTTCTTTAATGTCTTAATCAATATGGTTGGACCAGCGTTGCAAAGCCCATGTACTTGTTAGGATTAAAGGAAAATTTATAAAGTGCATAATATAGTGCTGGGCACACGTTGAGGATAACATTT
The DNA here is from genome assembly GCA_004027455.1 of Hydrochoerus hydrochaeris. Lineage (NCBI taxonomy): Eukaryota > Metazoa > Chordata > Mammalia > Rodentia > Hydrochaeridae > Hydrochoerus > Hydrochoerus hydrochaeris. Next base: position 62,402 of record PVLA01006810.1, read on the forward strand.
GTCTTTATTGTCACAGAAACCATAAATCAGAAAATTCCCAGGTTTTATGAGATTTTTGTGGTCTTTTCTGGTGGAGTCACATCTTCCAAACGAGATCATTGGAAGCAGCTTTGCATAGATGCTGTCAAATGAATTTATTTTTGATTATAATTTTCAAGATCACAAAGCTATCAAGCCTTAGCTAAAAATGTTGCTTTCTCTCTTTTCTTCTTCCTTTTCTGTTCCTTTATTCTCCTTTTCTCCCGTCCTCCTTTCTTTACTACTAACAACTATGTTTCACACTCTCCCAGCACTGAGAATACTAAGTATCTATGTGTCTCTCCATTTAACTGTCTATTAACTATCTCTGTGTTTGTGTCTATCAATTATAGCTCAGTCTGCTATAACAACAATATCATAGGCAGAGTGGCTTAAATTTATTTCTGGCAGTTGGTTCAAGTTCAGGACCAGGTACCAGCATGGTCAGTTCTCAGGGCCTTGCCCTGGCTTGCAGGGGATGGTGCATTTCTGTGCTGTGTCCTCCCATGGTAGAAGAGGAACAAGCTCTGTTGTCTCTTCCTCTTCATTTTTTTTTTTTTGAAACAGAGCCTTAATATGTTACTGAAGCTGACCTTAAATTCGTGATTCTCCCGCCTCAGTCTCTTTAGTCAGTAGGGTTATGAGGTATGATCAAGGTACACAGTGGATGTTTAAATTAAGAAAATACAGTAAAAGACACATTGTTATGAGTCCCCCTCAAAATCCTTCCCCTCACTTTGAACACATGCATTCCATTGTTCCCGCCACCTTTTGCAGCAGCTCTGGAAGTCCCATTGCAGCCAGTGTCCTTTTCTCCCTTAAGGGCACTAATTCTGTTACAGGGACTCCAGCTTCCTGATCACATGCTGACCTATCAAAGGCCCTACCCTTCTAGCATATGAATTTTGGGAGGACATATTCCATAATGTCATCCATTTAAATATCTGCAAATGTGTGGACTTTTAATGAAGCCATTGAAAGACTCCATAAATAAAAACTGTTGAAATCAGCACTTGACTGTGTGTTCTCTACTGTTAAGTGGAGAAAGAAAAAAGGGTAGAAGATGCAGAAGCAATTAAAATTAGGACAATGTCACCGGCCACTGAATACCTGGTACCCTGGGTGCCAGCGGTGTGGCCTAAGGGAACCACTTACTTTCTTCCTCCCCATCATGGGCTCAGGGGAGCGTATTAGTCTGCATCTCAGGTGAGTGACAGTTGTCAAGTAGAGATGGAGCCTCAGACACACAAATAAGAAAGAGCTGCAGGAATGCGCTCCACTCCTAATTGGCACAGAGTAGTGGATAGGGAGAAAGTACGGCAGGTTAGCTTCCTGAGGATCCTGAGGGCTTATTTAGTTTCTTTAGCCTCAGTATTTTCCTCTGATAGATGGCGTGATGACAGGTACTTTATAGCGTTGTGGGAGAATTTAATAAGGTGAATAAAACGTTAATAACATTAATAAAGTGTTAGGGGTTATGCAAATGCATAACCCTGTGTGCAGTTGGTACCCAGTAAATATTAATTATGTTATTATTACTTCCTCTAGAGAGGGGAACCAAGATGAAAGAGAGCTCCAGAAATGCAGTCCATAAGTTTTCTTGCAAGGGAGGAAGAAGAAAAATTTTGGGGACATTTGCAAACTGTGACTCCTTGTCTGGTACCACAGTCACATTTCTTTGATAGGGAAGAGGATGCTGTTACTCTTCCTACTCTAAAGTCTGGACGGGTTGAGGAACAAGGTGGAGCTGACAGGCAGATAGACACCAGGATCCTGTTGGTGAGGCCAGAGAGGGCAGGAGGCTGCAGCTCCGGGCCACTGAGGGTCCACTCCCTCACATCCACCTCCACCACCTCAGCCACATACAGATGGTGGACAGCTTCGTTAGTTGTACTTGAAGCTGATTTGGATGATTAATCTGCTCCTTCAGATTATTTCTAGCCTAATTTAAATGAAGAGCAAACATATCTCTTAGATAGGTCTGCAGTGCTTTTTGTCTTAAGAGTATTTTTATTTTTATTTATTTATTTTATTTTAAAGAGAATAAAACCAAGCCAATCAAAACAAACTGGTAAAGTGACATAGGACTTCAAGACAGTAGGAAATCAACAATGGTTTTCATAATGCCTCTTGTCCTCAAAATAGCTGCCTATACCCTCAGACATAGCGAAAATCAAATAAAACAGAACTAATAAAAACAAAACAATAAATACAATGAAGCACTTGAAAATAATATAATAGTGAATCCAAAATGACTACCATAATATATCTTGTTATCTTTGAAATAGTTGCCCATGCCATCAGATATAATAAATCAAACAAAACAAAACAGAACAGAATAAAACCCAACTCAACAAAACAATGAAAATGATACAGGACAAGGAAATAGGAAATCAACAATGGCTATCACCTTCAGAAGGAGATTCCCCCTAGATGCTATATTGCATGTTGTTATCCTCTGAATAGGTGATCAGACTTCCAGCTGTAGGCCTGCAAAGTCAGTGAAACACTTAAACTCTACAAGCATTAAATTGTATTTCACCTCAATAGCTATCATTGCAGCCTGTGATTCTCCTGATCAGCTGGTCACTTATGGTGGGTGTGGGTGGGGGAGTGGGTTTGGCTCTTGTTTCCCACCCCATATGCTGAAAGAGGCTGGCATCTGGCTCTCTCCCAAGCAGCCCACACATGGCGCCAATTTGCAGGTAGGGCTTGCTGCTTGGTGACTTCTTGTTCTCTTCCCCCACAGTCCATGAATGGCACAGACTCATGGGGAAAGGCTGGCATCCGGCTATCCCCTAAGTGGCCTGCATATGGCACCAATTCACAGGGAGGGCTTGCTTCTTCAGGATCCCTGTTGTTGCTTCTTTGTAGGATTTCCCAAGTGACTGGGGTTTTGTTCATGAAATCTTTGCCTGTTGCTGTGTGTTTATGTGTTGTGTTTATTCTCTCTTCTAGCAGATTTAGTGTTTCTGTTTTGATATTAAGATCTTTGATCTATTTTGATTTTGTTTAGTGAATGGTGAGAGACATGGGTGTAGCTTTAGTTTTCAGCATGTGGAAGGACAATTTTTCCAGTACTATTTATCAAAGAGGCTGTCCTTCTTCCAGTAAATATGTTTGGCTTCTTTGTCAAAGAGAAGGTGGCTGAGTGTGTTTGGAGTTATGTTTGCATCTTCTAATCTGTTCCATTGATTCTCAGAGTTATGCCTGCATCTTCTAATCTATTCCATTGATTCTCAGGTCTGTTTTTCTGCCATTAACATGCTGTTCTTTTTTAAATCATAGTAGCTTTGTGGTATTTCAAGTCAGGAATTGTGGTTCCTCCTGCCTTACCTTTGTTGCCCAGATTTATTTTTGTTATTCTAGATCTCTTTGGTTTCCAAATGAATTTCAGGAGTGTTTTCTCTAGTTTTGTAAGACATGCTAGTGGTATTTTGATTGGAATTGTATTATTCCCAATTTTGGGAGTATGGCCATTATACAGTGGAGTACTACTGAGCCATAAGGAAGGATAAACTTGAGACATTTCTAGATAAATGGATGCACTTTGTTTATATAAATTTAATTGTAAGGAGAATAAAACTAACCAGAACAAAACAGAACAAAGCATATCAGAAGAAAACAATGTAAGTGACACAGATTTCAAAGAAAGACAACAGGAGATCTGCAGTGGATACCATAATGTCTCTTCTTGTTTTCTTCTAAATAGTTATCTATATCTTCACGTACAATGAATTCATACAAAACAAAATAGTATAAAACTGATCAGAACAGAGTAATGAAGGCGTTAAAGGCCTTCAAAACCAGACAATAGGAAAATCAACAATGGCTGTCATAATGTCTCTTGTTCTTTTCAAAATAGCTGTCCATACCTTCATGTATGTTGAAATTAAACAATACAAAACAGACCAAAACCACTCTGAACAAAGAATAAAAGCATAACTGGATTTCACAGCATGACGATATGGAATCAGCAATGGATACTGTAATGTCTTTTTCTTCAAAGTAGCTGTTCATTTCATCACACATAATATAATCAATTCTCGCAAACTGTTTAGGAGACGTTCTAGGCATGTTTAAGTCTCTACATGTATGCCTATCCTTTCTGTATTAGAGGGAAAAACAAAACAAAACAGATGACCAGAAAAAAAGAAACAAACAAGACAAATAAATAACAATAGTGAAGAGCCCAAAACAATGATGATATAGGCCTTCAAAAGAAGATGGTAGGAACATAACTAAGGTTGTTATACTACACAGTGATCTTCAAGAGTTCCTCAGATCACCAGACACAAACGTGCAAAATTGTTCCAATCCTATGAATGTTGACTGTTTTGTTCCATGAACTTATAGAATTTGTAGCATAATCATCTTAGCTATCCTAAATGTGTTTATACAAATTTAGATATTTTTTCTTTTTCCTCCTTTTCCCTGAGATGTTATTCCCCCCTCCTTTGAGCAGATTCTTACCCTTTTACTGTATTTATTGAGGATTTTGTATCTTATATACTCTTATCATTTTTTTACACTAGGGAGACAATATGGTATTTACACATGTGAGTTTGATTTATTTCACTTCTGAGTATGGTCTCCAGTTGCATCCATTTACTTATAAATATCTCAATGTGATCATTCTTTATAGATGAGTAGTATTCCACTGTATAAAAGTACCACATTTTAAAAATCCACTCCTCAGTTGATGGGCATTTAGGTTGTTTCCAAGATCTGGCTATTACACATTATGCTGCTATAAACATGAGTGAACATACATCACTGTGATGTGATGTTTTCAGTTCTTCTGGGAATATGCCCAGAAGTGGAATAGCTGGATCAAATGGGACTTCCAGTCTCAGCTTTCTGAGGAATCTTCAGACTGATCTCCAGAGGGTTGCCCCAGTCTACACTCCCACCAACCATGCAGAAGAGTTCCTTTTTTCCCACAGCCTCTCCAGCATTTGTTGTTGGTAGTTTTGTTGAGCCTAGCCATTCTTTCTGGAGTGAGATGGAATCTCAGTGTGGTTTTAATTTGCATTTCTCTAATGACCAATGATGCTGAACATTTTTTCATGTATTTATTTGCCATTTGTATTTCTTCATCTGAGAACTATGTATTCATCTCAGATGCCCATTCTTGGATTGGTTCTTTGAATTTTGCGGGTCTGATTTTTAAAAATTCTTTATATATTCTACACAGAAGTCCTTTGTCTGAGGGACAGTTGACTAAGACTATGTCAACAATCATGGGTTTCCTTTTTATTCTGTTGGAGATTCTCTCAACATGCAAAAACTTTTTAATAAGATGAGATCCCAGTTGTTGATTCTGGGGAGTGTTTCTCATGCAGTTTTTTTGTTCATGAATTCTCTACCTACCCCTATGTCTTCAAGATTTCTTCCTACTTTGTCTTCCAGCAGATTTATTTTTTCTGTTTTAATATTTAGATCTTTGATCCATTTTGACTTTAGTTTAGTACAAAGTGATAGGCATGGGTCTAGTTTTAGTTTTCAGCATATGGAGTGAAAGTTTTTTCACCAATATTTATTAAAGAGATTATCTTTCTTCCAGTGAATGTGTTTGGCCCCTTTATCAAAGATAAGGTGGCTGAGTGTGTTTGCAATTGTGGTTGTACTTATAATCTATTCCATTAATCTTCAGGTCTATTCTTATTCCAGTAACTATGCTGATTTTATTACAGTAGCTTTGTAGTATAACTTCAAGACCGGGATTGCGATGCCTCCTGCCTTACCTTTATTGCTCAGAATTGCCTTTGCTATTCTAGGTCTTTTCTGGTTTAAGATGAATTTTAGGAATGATTTCTCTACATCTGTGAGGTATGCTAGTGGTATTTTGATTGAGATTGCATTAAATTTGTATAACAATTTTGGGAGAATGGCCATTTTCAAGATATTTGTTCTTCCTACCGATGAACAAAGAATGTCTTTCCATTTTCTGAGATCCTCTTCAATTTCTTTTTTCAGGATATTATAATTTTCCCTGAATAGATCTTTTACTTCTTTCATTAGATGAATTCCTAAGAATTTCATTTTTTTGGATGCTATTGTAAAGGGTGTGGCTTCTCTTACTTCTCTCTCAGTGAGTTTATTGTTTATATATAGGAATGCTATTGATTTTTGAGTGCTAGCTTTGTACCCAGCTACATTACTGAATTTAGCTATTATACCTAGGAGACTTTCAATGGAGTTTGGGGGATCTTCTATGTAGAGTATCATGTCATCTGCAAATAATGATAATTTAACTTCTTGTTTTCCTATCCTTACTCCTTTTATTTCTCTCTCTTGTCTAATCACTTTGGCTAGTATTTCCAGCATTATATTGAATAGGAGTGGTGATAATAGACATCCTTGTCTTGTTTCTAATTTTAGGGTAAAGGCTTTCAGTTTTTGACCATTTAATATGATGCTGGCTGTTGGTTTGTCCTACATGGCTTTTATTATATTGAGGTAAAGACCATCTATACCAATTTTCTGTAAGGTTCTTACCTGAATGAATGTTGGACCTTATAAAAAACTTTTTCTGCATCTATAGAAACAATCATGTGATTCTTATTTTTGGCTTTATTGATATGGTGGATTACATTTATTGATTTGTGTATGTTGAACCATCTCTGTATTCCTGGGATGAATCCTACTTGGTTGTGGTGTGTAATCTTCTTGATGATTTGCTGCATTTTGTTTGCCAATGTTTTATTGAGAATTTTTGCATCTAATTTCGTTAGGGAGATTGGCCTATTGTTCTCTTTTTTTGGTTGGGTCTTTCTCTGGTTTTTGTATTAGAGTAATACTTGCTTCCAGGAATGAGTTAGGAAGAATTGCTTCCCTTTCAATTTCATTGAAGAATTTTAGGACTGTTGGCATTAAGTCTTCTTTGAATTTCTTGTAGAATTCTGCAGTGAATCCATCTGGACCTGGGATTTTGTTTGGTGATAAGGTTTTAATTACATTTTTAATTTCATTAATTGAAATTAGGTTATTCAGCAGTTTTACATCTTCTTGATCCAACTTTATAATTCATATGTTTCTAGGAATCTGTCCATTGCTTCTGTGTTATCAAGCCTGTGAGAGTAGAGGTTTCAAAATAGGTATTTATGATCTTCTGTATTTCCACAGAGTCTATAGTGATTTCACACTTTTCATTCTTTATTGCATGAATTCGAGTTTTTTCCTTCCTTTTTTAAACAAGGTTGACTAGGGGCATATCAATTTTATTTATTCTTTCAAAGAACCAACTCCTTGATTCATTGATTCTTTGTATTGTTTTCTTAGTCTCTATTGCAGTGACTTCTGCTCTGATCTTTGTAATTTTCTCCCTTCTTTTGGCTTTGGGCTTGACTTGCTTTTCTTTTTCTAGATGTTTGAGGTGTAGCATCAGGTTGTTTAATTGTGTTTATTCTGTTTTCCTGATGTGGAAATTCACTGCAATAAATTTTCCTCTGAGGACTGCTTTCATTGCATCCCACAGGTTCTGGTAAGTTGTAGCTGTGTTTTCATTTGCCTGTAAATATTAATTTCTTCTGTAGTTTCCTCTGTGACACACTGATTGCTCAGCAGTGTATTATTCAATTTCCATGTGTTTGTGGGGTTTTTGCAGTTTATTTTGTTATTAATTTCTAGTTTCATGGCACTATGATCTGATAACATGTATGGGATAATTTCTTTTTCATTTACTTAAGCATATTCTGTGGGTTAGTATATGGTCCATTTTTGAGAATGTCCTATGTGCTGCTGAGAAGAATGTATATTCTGATGTTGTTGGGTGGAACAACTGTATACATCCACCAAGTCCATTTGTTCATAGGTGTGATTCAGTTCTGTTATTTCTTTGCTGATTTTCCATCTAGTTGCTCTGTCTCTTTGTGTCAATGGCATGTTGAGGTCTCCTATTATAATTGTGTTATTGCTTATTTGATTTTTGATTTCTATTAATATTTGTTTTGTATAGCTGAGTGCTCCTGAATTTGGTGCATATATATTTAAGATTGCTATTGTTTTCTCTTGAAGTTTTCCACTAACTAGTATGTAGTGACCTTCTTTATCTCTGGATCATTCTTGGTTTGAAGTTCACATTGTCTACAAACAGAAGAGCTACCTCTCCTTTCTTTTTGATTCCTGTTGCATGAAGTATTGTTTTCCATCCTTTGACTTTCAGTCTATGAGTTTCTTTTCAGTTTAGATGAATTTCTTGTATACAGCATAGGGTTAGATGTTATTTCTTTTCTTTTTAAAAATTTTTAAAATTATTTTGAAGGTAGTGAAATACAACAGAACAAGACAGAACAAAGCCAACTGAAGACAGTGCACTGAACTTGGTACAGAATGACACAACAGGTTACCAAGAAAACAGTAATAGGTACCATAGTATATCTTGTTATCATCACAATAGTTGTTCTTTCAATCAGGTATAGCAAAATCAAACCAAATACAAAATATTACAGAACTTATCAAAACAGAACATTGAATAGAGCAATACAACTAATCAGAACAAAGCAAAAACAGTGATAACATTTGCCTTCAAAGAGATGGTAAAAGGAAATCCCCCCTATTTGCTATATTGCATATAGTCAACCTCCCAAGAGATGCTCAGACCTCTGGCTCCCACTTGCTAATGGGTGGGGGATGGGATGTTTGATTCTTAGCCCACGTGCTGGTGGGCTCAGGGCTGCTTACCAGGGAAGCAAGCAGGTTGCTTGGTTTCCCAGCACTCCAAGTTCCAACATGGTGCAGATCTTGGGAGATGCTGGCTGTTTCTACCCCTGGGGGCCACTGGTTGCCTGAGCTATGGCTGTTTACCAGGGAGGCAATCCAGTTGTTTGGTTTCCCAGCACCTTAAGTTGCAACATGGCGCAGATCTCGGGAGATGATGGCTGTTTCTTCCCCTGGGGTGGCTGCCGCTTGCCAGAGCCATGGCTGCTTACCAGGGAGGTAAGCGCGTTGCTTGGTTTCCCAGTGTCCTAAGTTCCAACATGGTGTGGATCTTGGGAGTGGATGTTTTTTCTTGATCCATTCTGCCAGTCTGTTTCTTTTAATTGGTGAATTGAGGCCATTTACATTAATGGTTATAACTGACACACACACACACACACACACACACACACACACACACATATATATATATGTTTATTTTTGACATGTCTTTCTGCTGCTGATTCTTTACCTTTCTCCTCTGTTTGTTTGCCTTGCTTAGTGTTTTTTTCTATGTCTATCTAGAATGTCTTTCAGTATTCTTTGAAGGGTTGGTTTGGTGGTCATGAAGTTGTTCAGCTGTTATTTGTCAGGGAAGTATCTTATCTCTATCAATTTTGAAGGACAGTTTTGCATGGTACATCAATCTGGATTGGAAATCATCCTCCTTTAAGATCTGAAATACTTCATACTTCACTCCATGCTTTTCTTGACTTCACTGTTTGTGTTAAGAAGTCTGCTGTGATTCTGATAGGCTTTCCTTTATAGGTGATCTCTTCTCTCTAGCAGCTTTTAATATTCTGTTCTTATGTTGGATTTCTGGGATGTTGATTGTTATATGTGTGGGTGTAATTTTCTTTTGGTTATGGCTATTTGGAATTCTATATGCTTCACTATATGTTTCCATTCTCATGTTTGGGAAATTTTCAGCTATTACTTCTGTAAATAGCCTCTTGATATCACTTGTGTTGTCACCTTTTTTCATTTATACCTATCAATCTTATGTTGTTTTTCTTTGCATCATCTAGCAGCTGTTTTGTTATTTCCTGATTCCTTGTCATTTTTCAGAGATCTTTCCTTTCCTGTTCACTAGCTGCAATCTTGTCTTTGAGGTCTGAAAGTCTATCTCTACTTTCATTGAGGTGGTTTTGCCAACTTTCAGTGGAAATTTTCATTTCCAGTATGTCTCTTTGAATCTGTTTTACGCATTCTGTTTGTTTCTTATATTGTTCATTCAAGGTCTTTCTCTTTTTGTATTGTTCCTCTTTTTAAACTATGTCTTCTTTAGATGTGTTCAGCATTTCTTTTATTACATTTACCATTTCTTCTTTTACTTAGGAGATTATTTCTGATTTGAATTCTTTTATAGTTTCCCAGAGTTGTTTCTTTACTTCAGTTGCTATCATTTCAGGAGTTTCAGGTGTATGGTTTACACTCTGTTCTATGTTCATGTCTCCTAGGCTTGCTTGGGATGGGCTGGAGGCTTGAGATTACATTTTGCTCTTTCATTTTGTCATTTTCCTATATTCCCTTAGGAATGCAAAGGCAAGGTGTCAGTTGTTTCTTGGGTTGAGACTATCCCTATTGCAGGGAGTTTCCCCAGTTGAGTGGAGGTCCCTAGACAGACCTTACCAGGTGGCTTCCAGCCACTTGGGGCTGCCAGGTGCGACCCTACTCATCTCAGAGCAATGCACCAAAGCTCCCCTGTGGGCTGGGAATCTGCACACCCTTTCAGCTTGTGAGGTGGAATACAATCAGCTATAGGCAACTCGGGGGTCACTGAGTGGGGCCCAAATAGCCCCGGAGGGACTCTCCAGTGCATCTTCTGGTGATGTGGAATGCTGGGCAGGGTCCTACCAGTCTTGGAGCCATGTGTCAAAGCTTCCCCATGGGCTGGGAATTGCTGCACATCCTTTCAGGTCACGAGGCAGAATACAAGGAGCCACAGGCAACTTGGGGGTCAATGGATGCACTTTGAAGTCATATTCTTCAGTAAAATAAATCAGACACACATGTGCTAAATCTTCAGTAAAATAAATCAGACACACATGTGCTAAACCAGACTCATGAAATAAATCAGACTTACACATGTGAAGTAAATCAAACATCACATTGTATCCCTGGTGTGAGAAACTGAAAGAGTAAATAAGGATCAAAATGTACAATACATGTTGTGAAATGGGAAGAATCTGTTCAAAAGGATAGAGGAACCAGAGGGGTAAGGAGCAAGGGAAGGAAAGGAAAAGAGAAAAGATGGTAAAAAATAGAATGGAAACAAAGCTTTGTAATGACAGAGGGGAAGAGGGATTGAAGGGAGAGGATGAGATTGGGAAAAAGAGGAGTCAAAATATATTATGTTCAGGTACAAGTTTCCCATGATGGCTATGATCTTAAATCATATTTGAACTGTACCAATAGATTTAATTTAAAATAAAAATACAGTCAATAGTGCTAAGCACACAGTTTCAGTTCAGTCTCCATGCAGAAATATTATGTAAATTCCAACTATATTTCGCCATTGTAAGAATATTTGAAATTCTGTTTCTACCAGCTATACCATTAAGGTACAGAATTGCTTTTGGAGGTGCTTTGATTAATAAATCTTAAAATTAGATTACAAGCTATCAGATACTATCATGTACCTTGTTAAAAATGTTTAACATTTTTAAATTTCATGAAAATGTGGAAGTATGATTTCAGCCACTGTAAATTTTGTATTTCATTTTATGATCTTTTTTTACCTCACATCTCCTCAGCCTCACACTATAAAGTGAGGCCAAGGAGAATACCCAGCTCATAATTACCTAGCTAATCTTTGTTACTAATCTCCATCTTTTGAATCTGATTTGCTCTGGGTAAAGTTTTGAGATTGCTTTATCTTGTGTATAAATACTTATGCATGTTTGTGAGATGCAGAATTTCTACTTTGGTTTACCTGTTATATACATGTATTATCTCCCTGAGGTTCTTAAGCCTGAATTGTATAAAAATCATATCAGAAATAAATTTAGGCCAGCTTCCGAGGTCCAATAGTGAGACTTATGTTTCAATATATAAATTATTGAATTTTCAAGAGTAACATGTTACTGTAATTTTACCTTTTGAATGTTTAACACAAATGTTTAATAGAATAAAAGAAAATTTTAGTGTTTTAAGATTAATTTTTCATTATTGTATTGCCCACTATGTAACTCCAGTGTCTCTGTTTTTTCAGGAAAATTAAAAACAAATAAAGCTAAATATTTTGGAGTAGAGACTTTTATGATCCTAGGAAATGCTAACCTTGAGGGCAACTCCAATATCTTCAAGTTATGACTATGATACTGATGTATAATATTTAAGTACTGATATTTTCAAACCTCTGAGCTGGTTACTTGAAATATGATGCTCTTTTCTTTTTATACATAAAATTTTCTTGGGAAATAGTTTTAAATTTTTTCTCACCTTTAAAATATCATCTTCCTCATGCACATTCTTGTTAGAACACAGTGCTGACCAAGCAGCTGATCTCTCCCCTGTTTTCAACACTGGGAAAGGTCTTTAGGGGACCCGAAGCCTCAGCCTCATACTCTAAAGCGAGGCTAAGCAGAAGACCCAGCTCATAATTTTACAATGAGGATTCTATGATTTGATGTAGATATGGTGGTTAGAACAGAGCCTGGAACCCAGTAAGAACTACAGTTTTACTTGTTTGGTTACAGTCTTTTAGTTATTTGAGGAATGTTAGGAAAAGCAGATATAAACTGTACAGTTGCAGAAAGGTTTTTTGATAGCACAGGGTTGTGATAATCTCCTTTTGAAAAAGAATGGCCAGTCTCGCTGACAGTGATTAGATTTAATTCTGATATGCAATGAATCAAAAAGTTCTTGGCTTGATCAGCACTGATGATGAGAATGCTTTAATAACTCAGTAAAGCTGTTATTTTAAGCCCTGCTCCTGATACAAGCCAAGTGGCCAGAATAGTTACAGCCCTTTGCAGCTACCCCTAGGTCTTAGATGAAAGAAACCGAGGAGATCTGAGCTCCAACTCCTGCAGCAGCAGAGGAAGGTAATGGGCTGGTAATGACAGGGCTGGTTCTGGTGGACTTGGGTCGGGCATGTGAAGGACCAACACAGGAAGCCGGGTTCTGGGCAAGGCTGGGGCTGCTGCAGCACCCAGCACCACTGCACCCTGAGAACACAGCTCCCCCTCTTTATTTCTGTGAAAAACATTTGAGGGACCCAGGAGAGTCACTCGTGGCCCCAAAGCAGTATTAAAGTCATATGATGACTGATCGTTGCAAACCTCAAGGAGAATGCACGGAGTTGCGATCATCTCTTAGCTCGCAGTTAGTGACGGAAGGCAGAGGATGATCTGCCCCTTTTCTTTTACCTTTTTAAAATGCACTATACCTAATGTGCCTGGCGTGAAGGGTGTAAAGTACGCTGAGCCACAGAAGGTGGGAAAAACAGACAAGTGACTTCAAAGAAGTCATTCCTGCAAGTACTTTTAATTTTATACACCATGTGCTAATCTTTCATACATTCATATCACATGTGTATCATAAAACCTACTCATGATTGTCTCTCTGAAACTGATTCTTTTGTTCTTAGATATCACTATCCAGCCACTTTTCAAGTTACAGATCTCTGTATTCTATTCAGATTCACTTTTCTATTTTCCCCCTCTATCAAAATCACTAATGTAAACCACGAAGTGTCCAACACTGTTCTGGGAAGTTAGGATACATTTTTGAAGTCAATGATAAGATGAGTGTCTGTCTGCAGAGTCCTTGGTAGAAGGAGACAAAGTCACAAATACATAATTTCCTCTAGTAAAATATTACATTTCAATTTTGTATTTCTTATGTAAGGTTATTATAATTTGCCTCATATAACTTTAGAAATAGGAATGAAAAATCTGGAATAGAAACTGAAAGTATTAAAATGAGTGACTCCATCAGAAAACATTATAATGGGCTGAAAAGTACCTAGGAAAACAAAAAATATGATTTTTTCATAGAAAAAATACTTCGTGCCTAGGAAATTTGATAAGACAAACACTTCTAAGAATCCTACTATCTATAAACCTATTCACTCCAGAAATATTCCTTGAGAATTTCCTAGGCACTGGGACAAAGCAGTAAACAAAATATGGTATATAAAATTTGAATGGAGAAGATGGATTAGTAAACACACGTGCATGCACAATTTCCTATAGTTTTCTCAACTCTGTGAATTGGCCCCTGGGCACCTTCACTAAATCTTCCTCTGAGTGTCTCATCAGGTGAGAATTCTCAGTCATGAATACTGTGCTTTAACTGCTCCACACCATCATTCCTTCACCCACAGGCCTTTCTAGAACGCAGAGGTAACCAGTGCAGCGGTCTGATCATTAACCTCTTCTGATGCTATTATTGCCTTCTGGCTTCATTCGGGTGCTGGGTCTCTTCCTCTCCTGCTCATTTCCTGCCACGTAACCTGAGTCCTGTCTCTGCACACTGCACTCCACTCTGCAGCCAAAGCACTGTTTACACTTCACAGAGAAAATAGAATCAACAACACAGGAGTGTTTTGCTCTTAGCTCCATAGTGATAACGCATCTTTATCAAAGAATGGATATTAATACATTATCTTCATTTAAGCCTTCCAAGGAGAGCAATACTTTCACTTATGCTTCAGATCCACTTTCTCACAATTCTCCAGACCTGTTCCCAAAGTATTTGTAACATAAATTTCTTTCTTTCTAGAGTATTATTTTCAACCTGCATTTTACGTGCCTTTCCCTTCTTTTCTAGTAGATTGTTCCCATCTGTATTTGATATGCTATTATATGATTCATTCAAAAAATCTATTCCTTGTATATTCTTCTAAAGATATTTCATATTTCATAAAATTTTTGTCTTATCCTTTCCATTCTTGTACCATGCAGTCAACCTACCGCAATGTGCCTCCCATCTCTGCCATGTGCTGAGAACTTCCCCATCTCTCTCTCTCTCATTGCTCTCCTCCCTTTCTGCCTCTATTTACTTTGCCAGGGATCAATGACAGCCACACTGGCTAATCTAATCAACCTCTCCTACTCACCTATTTTACTATTTGGGTTCATCCAGGGTGATTCACTGTGATTCCTTGACAAATCTAATCAACCTCTCTTACTCACCTATTTTACTATTTGGGTTCATCCAGGGTGATTCACTGTGATTCCTTGACAATCAGCAGGTGACTCAGCTGTTCCTGTCTCTTTGTGTGGGGTGCTTCTTCTTTTCTCTCTGCAGTCATCACCAGTCAGATACTTTTCTCAGGTGATTTCATTTGGTCTCAGTGACTCAAATGCTAATCATTTAAAAGCAAAGATCTGGAGCCCTGTCTATAAACTGAGAACTAGGATTATTCTGCTAACTCTTCACTGGATTTATCTATTTGAATGCCCAATAGACATCTCAAATTTAAAACCTACACACTAGAAGTCTTGATTGGTTCCCACACTGCACCTCTTCTTCAAGGAATCTTCCTCATCCTGGTAGATGAAATCACTATGCACTCACTTTCCTGAGACTCAAACCTAGAAATCATTAACAATTTATCCTTTTTTCCCTCATTCCCCACAAAGTCCATTGCCATGTTCAAACTAAGTTCATTTTCTCTAGTTCTTCCATCTTCATTGCCACATCCTTATGCTAAATCATCATCACAGCTTCTACACCATATGTATTTCTGCTCTTATTCTTGTTCACATAGTAGCCAGAAAATCTTCCATGAAACATCCATCGGGTCATGCTGCTCATTTGGATAAAGCATTTAGGTGATTTCCCCCTTTATTTAGAATAAAGTACAGGGTACCTTCTGCCAAGGCTTTGCATGATTAGCCCTGACTATCTCTTTAAGATCATCTCCTACAGTTTTACCCTGCTGAGCCCATTCCATTCCAGATACACTGTCCTCCTTTCTGTCCCTTGAATAAGCTACACTCTTTCCCAATCAACCATCATCTGCTACAGGCAAGTATTTTTCCAGCTGCCCGAGGTGCAACAAAAAACAAAACAGATCCAATTCTCTGATATCTACAGCATTCATTCTAGTGAGTGAGATAAGCAGACAAAAAATGAAAAATAGGGGAGGGAAAAGAGAGAGAGAGAGAGAGAGAGAGAGAGAGAGAGAGAGAGAGAGAGAGAGAGAGAGAGAGAGAAACGGATCAAATGCCACATAGGTGATGTGTTCTCTGAGAATCATACTGAAAAAAAAAAAGCCAACATTTCCCAAACTTATTCAAATGTAGAACTCTTATAATCTTGTGAAACTATGATGCTTGACTATCAGTTGGACTGGACTGAGAGGTGCCTTGGTTAGTGGGACACACTAAATGATAAATGTGCTACCACATTGTACATAGGACAGCAAACTAAGAGATTGTGGGCAGAATCATCTAATAGCCTTGCAGCCTGGACAGAGCCAAAGAAGGCCATGAAGGAGGGATCTGGCCTGTGCTTGTGAGCTCAGTACTGCTTGATTGGGTGTGTTTTCTGTTGCTGCCATTTCCTGTGAACGTCAGACTCCCAGCTTCTCCAGCCTTTCAGCACAGCCTCACACCAGGGACTCTCCAGGGAGCTTCCAGGTCTTGGCAGATAGACTGGCATTCTGGACTTTCCTGTCTCTGACCCCACAATCTTATCTAACAAAATATGTAATATATATTTATATAGTTCAGTTCTGTTCCTTTGGAGAACCTTTACCAATACAGCAACTAATCTGCTCATAAAGACACTTTAGGAAATCATGATCTACCTACTTCCATTCCCTACCCCCAAAAGACACACATCATTTTATGGAGCAGAAACTTGAGTTTCAGAGAAGCAATCTAATTTTCCCCAAGTTACAAAACCCTTCCAGAATTTTAAGATGTGATTTATTCCTTAGAAGGCTGCTAAAGAGAATGCACTAATAGAAACAATCAGCTGCATATTTAGCATAATTTCATACTTGAAGCAGTTTCTCTATATGGCAAAATTATTCCCAGTAATAGTCCTAAAATATACAAATAAAAATAACAATTAGAAAAATCAGCAGATCACAAACAACTCTTATATTGAATTCTATATATGTGATTATTTAAATGAGAAAGAATAGTAAAGAATATTATGGTAAAATTTGAGACTATAAGAGATTAATACATTTAAATTACATTGATGTTTTCTTTTTAAAAGAAAAACATGTGGTCTGTTGCATGTACTGCATCATTTATTAGAGCTGAATGTTAGTTTCCCTTCCAAATTCATGCTGAATCCCTAACACCCATGTAGCCTTGTTTAGAATAAGGAATAAATTTTTAAAAATAAATTTTTAATTTTATTTAAAGAAAGAAAATTTAAAAAAATAGAAAAAAATGAGAAAAAAGTAGAATGTAGAATTGAAAAAATTAACATCATAAAATTGCTAGTTGATACATTACATATTGTCATCTTAACAATAGTTGTTAAAGTTACAAAATCAAAGCATAAACAGTGGCTAGACATTCAAGCATTGACAGTGCAAACTCTTTTGTTCAATGGTCTAACAGAAATTTAGTAATATGGTCATGTATCTTACACACTATACATACCATTATATCTTTTAGAGCACTTTCCTTCCTTTTCACTTTTACAATATCTATTATATCTATTATACTTTTATATATATTATACTTTTTGAGTACCATTATTCTGTCAGTTCTTATTTTTTACACTAGAGAGACAATGTGATATTTACTACTGTGAGTCTTGTTTATTTCACTAATGAGGATATTCTCAAGTTGCCTCCATTTACCGATAAAGGCCTCAAATCATCCTTTTTGTAGCTGAGTAGTATTCCGTTGTATAAAAATACAGTTTTTTCATCCACTCTGTGGTTGATGGGCATTTTGGTTGTTTCCAAGATTTAGCTATTACAAATTGTGCTGCTATGAACATGGGTGCACATATATCACTGTGACATCACCTTTTCAATTTTTCTGGGAAAATACCCAGGAAGGGAATAGCTGGATTGAAAGGAACTTCCAATCCTAGTTTTTTGAGGAATCTCCATACTAATTTCCACAGTGGTTGCATCAGTATGCACTCCCACCAATAGTGGAGCAGTGTTTCTTTCCCCCCACATCCTCACCAACATTTGTAATCAGTTGTTTTCTTGATGGCAGCCATTCTTTCTGGGGTGAGATGAAATCTCAATGCTGTTTTAATTTGCATTTCTCAAATGACCAGTGATAGTGAACATTTCTTACATTTATCTGCCATTTGTATGTCTTCATCTGAGAACTGTGCGTTCATCTCTGATGCCCATTTTTGGAGAGGGCCTTTGAATTTGGGGGCTTGATGTTTTTCAGTTCTCTATATGTTCTAGACATAAGTCCTTTGTGTGAGGGATTGTTGGCTAAAATTCTTTCCCACTCTGTGTGTTTTCTTTTCACTTTGTTGGTGATTTCTTTTGAAGTGCAAAAATTTTTAGTAATAAGAGATCCCAGTTGTTGGTTCTTTGGAGTGTTTCCTATGCGGTTTGTGTTTTATTCATGAATTCTCTCCCTACCTCTATGTCTCCAAGATTTTTACCTACTTTGTCTTCCAGTAGATTTAGTGTTTCTGTTTTAATATTTAGATCCTTGATCCATTTTGACTTTAGTTTATGGTGATAGACATGGGTCTATTTTCAGTCTTCTGCATGTGGAAAGCCAATTTTTCCAACACCATTTATTAAAGAGGCTATCTGTTTTTCCAGTGAACGTGTTTAGCCACTTTGTCAAATATCAAGTGGCTGAGTGTCTTTGTAGTAATGTTTGCATCTTCTAATCTGTTCCATTGATCCTCAGGTCTATTTCTTTGCCAGTACCATGCTGATTTTATTACTGTGGCTTTGTAGTATAGTTTCAAGTCAGGAACTGAGATGCCTCCTGTTTTGCCTTTGTTGCCCAGAATTGCCTTTGATATTCTAGTTTTCTTCTGTTTCCAGATGAATTTTAGAAATATTTTTTCTAGATCTGTGAGGTATGTTAATGGTATTTTGATTGGGATTGCATTGAATCTGTATAACAGTTTTGGGAGTATGGCCATTTTCACAATGTTGGTTCTTCCTAGCCAAGAGCAAGGAATATCCTTCCATTTTCTAATAAGAAAAAGGAATAAATCAAGATGAAATGGGGTCATAAGAATGGAGGCCTAATGTGACAGAATCAGTTTCCTTATGAGAAGAGACACCAAAGTCTGTCTCTCCCACTCAGGACACACAGGAAAGGCCATGGCCAATCATTACTTGAGGGTGGCCACCTAGCCACCAGGAGCCAGGAAGACAGTGCTCATCAGAAACCAAATGGTTGTGACCTTGGTCTTGGATTTCTGCCTTCCAAAACTATGACAAAATAGTCATAGGTGTTGAAGCCACCTACCTAACTGTATTTTGCTATGGCAGCCCTGGGAATATTAACACATTGATGTCTCATTGCTACATAAATATGTAAATTATATTTCCTATTATTGGGCCTAAACTTTTTCAAGTTAGTTAACAGATTTGGCCAAGTTAATTTTATACTAACAAACTATGCAACTAAACATATCAATTTATTTTTTGTGTAATGACTGCAGAATAATTTTAATTTAAATTTTAAAGGTTTTTGTCAGACAGAATAACAAATACAAAATAAAAAATCACAAATACACATTGGGAAGAAATTCATGAAAGTTGTGTTGTGCTCTGTATTCCAGAAATTTTAAACAAAGGCATAATTTTTATGTAGCCTCATAGAAGGATGGAAGTAGCTTAGGTCTGTGATTCATCCTTTCTACTGTTGAGTTGAGGTGTTTTACTTCCAATTCACTGTATGAAGAATACTTGGTTCAGGGCTTGGAAACAGTACCCAGAGAGAGCCTGAATGACTTAAAACCATTCTGAACTCTCACCATGAAAATGTATATCCAGGTCTGCATGGATCAGAGGCTGATTGGATGACTGGGGAGTCTTTGAATAAATGTTTATGTAGCATTGTTAGAGGAAAAATAGTAGAAACATGCTATTTTGTAACTTATATACATTTTTAAAACTCCACAGTGATCTGTGTGATTATTTAGAACTCATACTAACAGAAAATGTCATGGGAGAAAGGTACTTAGAATGGACATCACTTAGAATGATTAGAAAGGTCACAGCCAAAGGTCATGGACATCACTTAGAATGATTAGAAAACTTTGATAATAACAAGCAACTTAATTTTAAATCACATCTATTATTGCTTATAAATTCTCCACAAGTGGGGAGAATTTCCTTATGCTACTCTCCACTTCCTTATGCCGTGCCCTGCCCTTGCAAAGTCCCTGCTAATAAAAAGTCAATATTTATTGAAAAACTCAGAGTTACAATATGTTTAATCATTATAATCAATCAGCTAACACGATGGTAATAACCCAAATGCCTTTTCCAGTGTTTTTTTATGGTGGTTTCTTGTTTAGATGAATTGGGGCTGATCAGTGTTCTTAACGGTTTAGCTCCAACAGCTGAGTTTGGATTGCACGTGATGAAAGAGAGAGAAGAACCCATGGTAGAGGCATCTTCCTGGCTTACTTTCTCTCTCTTTCTCAATCACTAGGACTTGCAGCTCCATTTCACTCTCTCATGATGATTTTCCTGGATGTTGCTAGGTAACGTCAGCATACATAACACTGGTTAGATGCAATCATATTGTTTCCCTGCAAGTGGTTGTCATGAAGGCACACCTACAGTGTGTATTTTTTGTTTGTTTATATTAATCATTTGGTAGACTGCCTGCTGTGAAACAGAATAATAGAAATAAGTTGACCTATTACACAGACGCTAGGAGGAAATTATTTTTATTTTTTCTTTCCTGGCTTTATTTTTACCATGAAAAGAAAAGAGTTTCCTGATATTCTGTTATTGTATTGGCTAAACACGTAGCCTTGGGGAAGATGATGTTAGATCAGTTGTTTCCCAGGGCTCCTTATTGAAAGAAGCCCTCTCTGTGAGTGTACGGGGCATCTGAATCAGCCTGTATTTTTAGCTTATTAACTTGTCCGTCGACTCAGCTTCCTCTATCCTACAGGGCCCCATCTGCAGTTTTAACAAGATTGATGATTAATTCCATGAAGAGTAGTTTAAACTGCAAAGCAGAACCTGGAATGGAGCTGCAGAGTGGCCCTATGCTCAGAGACGTCGCTACAGTGTGGAAATAAATGTTTTCCTAAGACTTCCTATTATCTGTTCAGAGATGGTCTGGAAGCTCTGCTCTGAGTGGTTCTGGAGGGCCCTAGAATAAGTTAGATGCCTATCAACTTGCAATACAGATGGCCCAGCTTAGGCTCTCACAGTGACTGCATCTTAGGTACCAGGACCCTGGAGCATTTCTCAAGCTCGAAAGAGAGACCTTCTGCCTTGTGTATAATTTGTTACTTTTCCAGTTGAAATTTCTTTAGTCTTGAAATTTTTTTACTGTTATATTACTGTGCAATACCTTAGCAATATAAAAGAGTTCTCAATTTGGAATTATTTCTATCATGCATGAGTCATATGATGTAGGAAATAGCTTATTTTTAAACTATTTGCAAAATTGTCCTTAAGACTGGGGCAAAGATTTAAAAAAAATCAATAAAAACGTGTGAAAGTGTCTGGTATGAGGCATGACATCAGTGTGGAACTTGAAAGACCATGCTAGGTTGTAGGAATTTTCAGTCAGTAGTATCTCTGTGCTTCCAGTGGTCTGATTTTATTATTCTTAAATAATTGGTTATTTTAGGGTCAAAGAGTAAAAATCTACTTGCATTTAATAAAAGAATCCCAAATGTGGATGTGCATGTTTAGTTTAAATTTTAAAGTAAGTTTTCTAGAATTGATTCTAATTATTGTAAAAAAAGAGAGAGGAAAAGAAAGTATTCTAAAGGATATAACTGCATGTATGTTTGAGGGTGTAGGATTGATGACCATAATACTAAGTTTTTTGTTGGATAGATGAACAGATCTGATGGCAGTCTTACTGTTTAAATGTCTACTTTGTATGCTTTACTTTTGTAACTTGAACAACTACTTCTAGGAGGAAAATATGTAATTATCAATTCTTACTGTTTTTTTTTTACTTTTTTTTGAAATTTTGTATTATTTCTATGCTTTTCTGTTTCCTTTTTTTTCCTCTAAATAAAAAAATAATAAAAAATAAATAAAGTAAGTTTTCTTAATTTTCCTTAAGTAAGGCAATTATATTTTGGTTGTTTTCAAAACCAATATGGACAAAGTTATTCTTTTAGTGTTAAACTTATTGAGGACATTTAGAAAGAATTATTTTAGTGGGTTTTCATTGCTATCAAGTAGTTTTTTTAAAATAAAAGAAAATACAAAATTTTATTTGATTATGCACAGCAATTTATGATTATTTTTCTTTTTTTTTCATTTTTTTATTTAAAGAGAGAAAAACAGGGAAAAGGTAGAAATATTACAGAATTTCAAGAAAAGAAGATAAATAGTAAGAAATCACTAGTTGATACATTACATATTATTCTTTTAGAAATAGTTATTCAAGTTACAGGATTAAAGCACACAAAGTGGACACCCAAGCAGTGAGAGTGCAAACAGATCTGTTTAAGAATCCAACAAGAACCTAGAAATATGGTCATCAATCCCACACATCTAAACATACATGCAGGTATATCTTTTATAGCGCTTCCTATTTCCTCTTGTTTTACAATAGCAATTATACATTTTTAAAATTTTATTTAAAGCGAAGAAAAAACAAAACAAAACAGAAAAAAGGGTAGCAACAATACAGAATTCTAAAAGAAAGAAAGAAAAAGGAGAATGAGAAAAAGCCCCACTAAGAAATCAGTAATTTATAAATTACGTACTGTCATCTTGGATGTAGTTGTTCAAGTTAAAAACTAAAGGGTACATAGTAAATATTCAAACAGTCACACTACAAACAGTTTTTCTCAAAGATCCAACAAAGATTCAGCAATATTTTTCTTGATTCCCCTGAAATAGTTCTTTTCTAATAATTTTATTCATTCTATATTGTTACAAGTTATGTACTGGGAAGGTAACATAGGCATTGTTATCCCCCACCCCAAAGTATTTATTAATTTATTTATTAATGTAATAAGTATAATTAATTAATAAATACTTTTAATATAACTACTTTTTAATATAAAATATAACATTATTTTATAACTACACACACAATTACTGGCATATGGTTGCAAAATATTTTAAAATCCTGTGAGATCAAAAAGTCACTCTATTAGCTTCATACTGAGAATTTTAAAAAATCACCAGTATCTTAATGCCCTCTCATTTAATTTTTGCTCCTTGTAGATGATTTAGAACTCTGAGCTCATTTCTACAATTATTGTTTGGTCTTTTCCTTCATCTCTTACCTTGACTACTTAAATTATAACTTTACAATTTTTTTACTTTAAAGAGAGAAAAGAAAAAAACAGAAAAATCATGAAGTAAAACAAACCCAAAAAACAACAACAAAAGCAGAATGACAACACCACCAACAAAAAAAATAGGTAAGCAAGTTTTCAAAATAGGATGATAGGAATTTAACAATGGCTGTCATATTACCTATTACTGTCTTCAAAATAGTTGCTCAGGTTACCAGATTGAGGAATAAAACAAAACAGTAAAATAGAACAAAACATTGGATTTCAAAAACAAGACAGGAGGAAATCCCCCACAGCGGGCACAATGCACCCTGCCATCCTCCAAGTAGATGCCCAGACCACCAGCCCCAGGCCAGCAAAGTCAATCAAACAATACCAGCATCGAGCTATTCCTTTCACCTCAGTTGCTGTCGTTTCACCCCCAGTCCTCTGAATCAGCCAGTTGCTTTAGGGTGTGTGTGGGGTTCTTGTCTCCCGGCCTGTGCATCAGCTGGCCCATGGGAAGGCCTGGTTGGGCTTCTGGATTCTCTTCTTCCCCATGGCTGGCCCTGGTTGATAGGAGGCTATGACTTTAATATTGTATCTTCCTGTGGTCTTTTCTTCTCCAACCACTGTTCCTCAGTATCATAGTTTTCTCATTGCTGAGACCAAATATCCTACACCCCAAGCAAAAGGTAGAAAGGCTTATTTCAGCTCACAGTTTGTAGGCTGGCTCTGAGGCAGGGTGGCAGGGCAGCAGGGCAGAGGTGCATCACAGAAGAGAAATGGTCCATGGCGTGGTAGGCAGAAGGTGGCCAGCAGCAAAAACAGCCTGCCTTCTTTCTGTCCCTTTCTATCCTGTCCACAATACAAGCCTACTGTTAGGTTTCCCCCACACCCATGGTGGGGCTTCCATTATCCATAGGACCCTGTTAATCTCAGTATCACACCTTTAATCCACATTCACACGCCCTAATCCAGGAATTTTTGAAGTTTGCAACCTACGATTGCATGAGGCTTTGGCGGAACATAGAGATGCAAGCTGTAAAAGTATAGTCAGCCATTTGAAAAATGAGATCATTTCAGTTCTTCCTTTAATACGATTATGTAGTTTTCTAGTAACTGGAAGAAAAGTCTAAATTTCTTTGTATTACCGTATATACAAAGAGCTGCTACGGTGTCTTCCAGCTCTCTTTAGTGGCGTATTCTGAGCACCTGGTGTCTGATGGACATGAGACACTCACTGCATTTTTGGTGCAGGAGGGAATGAAACTCATGTATCCGCCTTCTTCTGCCTCCATCCCATTTCCACAAGCATTTCTTTGCTTTGAGAATGTCAGGATCTTTCATTCCACGGTGACAAGAGTACTTAAGCCTGCAGAGATGACTTAAATAAAATGATTAAGAGGATTTCAGCAGAGACACTCGGCAGGATGAGCTCAGGCAATAATCAAGTAAAGGAGACAGTTGGCATAGTTACATATTACAAAACAGGGTGCAGAAACACACTGAGGGAAACATCAGGGTGTTTACACGGGGTTTTATTTTAATCCCATCTTTGTTGTTGATTAAAGTTATGATTCTAGACCAGAAAATTCAGTCAATAAATGAATATTGCTCTGTAAATGATGAACTGAAGTTATTTTTTCTCACAGGCCAAGTTCCACATCTTGGAAGAAATTATTGGAGAAGATGAAAATCATGATATGGAACAGATTTGAGTGAGAAGTGAGTTTTGAGAAGAAGTAAAAATTGAATGATGCCGTTTTACTTTTTGGAATGAGCAAATCCCAGAGGCAGACTTGGGGAGAGAGGCAGGAGGCTTGGCTGGACCCTTGGGGGCTGGGGGGCCCTTGGTGGGGGATGGAAGACATACAGAACCGAGAACAGAAGGAAGGATCAATCGTCAGAGGGTCAAAGCTATTAAATGAAACAGAGCAAGGCAGATGAGAATAATCATTCCACAGGGCACTTTACTTTCTGCTTCTACTCTGAGAATGATCTAGATTAATCAGTTTGGCTCTCTCAATCACTGTCCACTAGTCAGTTGTTCCTCGGCTACTTCACTACTGAAGAATTGTATCTTCCAGATTCATTCCTACATTTACTTTGATTTATTCTAAAATATATATTTAGACAAATGCTTCACTATTCCTAAAATATTTAGGGTAGTCAAAGAATCAAACTTCTGTCTCTTTTCTGCATGACACTGACGATACCTTCAGGAGGGGCCTCTGTGATTTTGTTATGTTCCGTGGGAAAGGGGGATTATGGCTGCAGCTGGAATTACACTGACCCTAAAATAAGGAGATTATCTTGGATTACACAGCCAGGCCCAGTGAATTCAGGAAGATAATTTAAACCCGGAAGCGTAAGGAGGAGGAGGAGGAGGAGGAAGAGGAGGAGGCAGAGCCCGTGGCTGTTGAGAGCTGTGATGTGAGGAGGGCTGGGCTGGGCTTTCTGCTTTTGAAGAAGCAGAGGCCTCGAAACCAGGGATCAGGCAGCTCCTGGAGAGAGGGGGAGGCAAGGAGCCAGCTTCTCTCTCGGAGACTCCAGCACCAACGCAGCTCCGCCAACACCTTGGCTCCAGTCCACCGTGTTCCATTTTTGATTTCTGATTTCTGAGAGTGTAAGATACTAAATTCCTGTTCTTTAAGGCCACTTACGATTGCATGAGGCAATAAGTTTGTGGCAATGAGGACCTAATGCACTTACCTAAGGGACTGTATGATTTCTAAGTACACAACACATTACTCATACCTGAAATTCTCATAAAACTCAAGCTCTCAGAGCTTATGAGCCCTGTATATCTCCTTTCTGAACTAATTTAAGCACTATCTGTGTTGATGAAATTGCCTTCCTCCAATGGATTATTTATTTATTCAAGAAGACGCCTTTACTTACTTCTCAATTCCTTTGATACTTAGCCCCTGTTTCTCTGGCGTTCTTGTGTGTGTTTCATCATTTCTAAACACAAAATCTTGGGTTGCTTTGTAGTCCACCTACCCCATATCTCCACTTCCACTCAGCAAAACTTGTCTTATGAAGGAAATCTCACCAATATGTGCTGCCTCCTTTTAAAAAACGTAAAATTGTGGCAAAATGTACATAACATGAGGTTTCCCATCTCCACTGGCTTCAGCGGTTGGTTCACAGTATTAAATATATTCATATTGTGCAACTCATCTCCGGATGTCTTTTCATCAGGCAGGATGGAAACTCTGTACCTGTTAGACCACAGCCCCCTTTCTGTTTCCTGCAGTCCTGGCAGGCGCCATTCTGTCTCCTGTCTCTGCAGTCTGACATCCTTTTGGGCGTGTTCCCTGATTATTCCACTCAGAAGAGACCTCTCTCCATGCAGCTCCGATCCTGTGCCGAGCTTCGCCATGGCTTCTGTTGTCGTGCACAGTGGTTTTATTTTAATCCAGCTCATGCTGGTTTTCTTCTGTTCTGCTCCAACTGCACCCTCTTCCCTTCTCCACCTTCCTCCGCGTCCCAGGCAGCTGACCGGGGTAGCTGTTCGGGTGGGTTCCCTTGTTCGCTGACCTCCCAAGGTACCAGATTAGAAGTGAGAGAGGGAGATGAAGGCCCTCCCTGCTGGGCTGCCCTGGGTCGCCTGCCTCCTTCCATCATAGTGTCCTGTTGGGCAGTCTGCTATATACTCTGTCCTCTGCCTGCTTTCTCACAAGCCCCTGAGGCCTTTGGGTGATGGTGCCCATCTGCTGTTGCCTTACCTGGAGGACTGCACCACTTTCCCTGGTTTCCCTGTACTATGCAAACACCGCTGTAAGTAGCTCTTAATTATTCACCTGCTCTGTGTTTTGCACTGCCATGGCAACTAAGTCTGATGATTCTGTCTTTATTACATTTGCTTTGCCCTTGTTCTACTCTTCTTCTGAGTTCACACTCCCTGTTTTGAGTCAGCAAGATTTTGCATTAAAAATAGAAGGGATATTGATAAAACCCCCAAGCCCAGCTCTTCCCCTGGGTGAAACACCAAATTAAAGAGATAAATGACTCATGAGATAAGATTAAACCCTCAGTAATGGCATTATATATCTTGCCTCAAAATCTTGAGGAGGTTTAAATGACATATTTCTGGGAGAAAACACACAATTCTTTCTCTTCTTCTACTTTCTACAGTGACTTATCACATAGCCTGTGTCTCCCCCGCCCCCGGCCCATGTGTTTTTTGTCTTCTGACTATTTTTCTCAGTGGAATTTTCACAGACAATTCTGATTTTGCTTCTTTGAGAAGATATTACTATTTAAGAGTTTCTTTGTTAGGAGATGCAGTTCTCAGAAAATGATTTTCTTCCAGGCTGTACATACACAGAGTTTAATACTAAAATTTCCTTTAGGTCTGCATGATGGAGATTTACCCTTAACCACTTTATCTGTGAATTTTATGACTTGGATTCCAAATCTTTTTTTTTCTTATTAAACATAAATCTCCCCAACAATATGGGGGAATATTGAGATGGGTCTATTTTCCCATCTCAATATTCCATTCCTGCACTTGGATTTGCTGTTGTGCACAAAGCATTTTAATGCCACAAAGAGCCTGTTGTTTCTAGGTGTGGACTCCACATGCCAAGGGCTGTTGTTACTGTCTCCCCCGGGCAGTATCCAAAACACCTAGGGTATGTGACAGTTTTCCAGTCTCTAGTTGGGTCATTCTTCACACGAATCTTAACCTTATTTGAATTAGCCACTGCAGTTAACACCTGTTCTGAATTAGGCATAGTTAAAATCTCAAACTTTGTAAATCAGGTATTGGTATTCTAGTGTAAAGTATGAATCTATTTTATACACAGAAAATAAGCTTCAGAGAATCTTCCCAATTTGTCTAATACAGATGAAGTGTCCTGGCTCTCCAGGTCACACTTTATTAATGTGCAATTTGCCAGACTTCCAGGAGGCCCAGGCAATTTTCTCCGAGAAATGCTGACCGTGCATGACCAGTATGCAATAGTAACATAGTCTTGGAATGATACTGGGGTAGCATCACACCTGCACTTATGAGGAGGAATTTGAAGGCTTGGAAGTGGCTGTTCAAAGGGTGGTATATGCAATGCAAACCTACTTTCCTGAACAGCAGGCCGAGATTTCAGTAAAAATTCACACTGCCAAAATGCATGTATTTTAATTTCTGTGTTTCTCAGAGAATGAAAAGGGCTAAAACATCTGAACAAGATGACTAAGTATCAACATGTGAAAAAGAGTAAATAGGAATGATCACTTCTAATTATTTCCAAAAGCTGTGATAAAAATTAGTAAGCATACCTCAAGGAGAATCTTTTATACCCAATTATGATGGGATTTTGGAGTTCTTTTTTTTTTTCCCCTAAATTGCCTTTGTCTAACATAGAAACGCATTTCTTTCTACAAAAGTACTTCACGGACATGTTAGCTTTTGTTATTTCTTATCTGATTTTCCATAATGTAGTCCCCATATGTGTTTCAGAATGGCATGTTGTCTCAGCCAAGACACGTTAGATGTGACATTTTGAGCAACATGGTGATGATCTGAGTAGTTTGATGGTTGCATGATTCAGACTTGAAGCCATTCTGACCAAACATTCACTAATACAACAGCCTTAAGCTAAAGGCCATAATTAAATTGTCAGTTCTAGATGTATTTCTTTGTACAGGTAAATATCTCAGAAATACTACAATTTTGACTTTAATGGAAGTTTGGATTGCTCTGTCTATATTCAAAAGCATATAAATCAGCAGCATTTCTAGGCTCCCTTAGAGGC
Organism: Hydrochoerus hydrochaeris; assembly: GCA_004027455.1. Lineage (NCBI taxonomy): Eukaryota > Metazoa > Chordata > Mammalia > Rodentia > Hydrochaeridae > Hydrochoerus > Hydrochoerus hydrochaeris. The sequence continues at coordinate 91,246 of PVLA01006810.1, forward strand.
GAGGGGGAGAAGGCCCAGGGCTGTGATGAGGACCGAGGGCAGAAGCTGGCCAGGCTGGCAGCACCTATGCCCAGTGAAGGAGCACCAGAGGGCATGTGGTGGGAACCACACAGCCTTTTAAAGCTTTTAAGACTTTTTAAAAGCTCCTCATGGTGTTTATAGAACTCCAAAAAACTAACTGGAATTATCATCATAAAATAAAGCGATCATTTAAATATTTTTGGTAATTAACAAAGTATTGAGGGATTTAAAGCTGAAATGACACCTCAAGTACTTCCAAGTTACAAATATGATTTCTACTAATAATTAATGATAATTTGAATGAAATTTCTTTTTTATTATTTTATTTTTATTAGTCTATGTTTGCAGTGCATAATGATTACATCCACTGTTGGGGACTGGTACACGTACAGAACACACCTCAGTTCCCTTTTTCCCCCCGACCCTCCGCCTCCTTTTGTTTTTCCAACATCAGATTCATTTATTTATCTTATAAGGCCTTATAAAATTATTTATCACATATACAGACTGAAAACCAGCTGAATAGGTCAAAGAACATGTAAGAGAATTGTCCCAGGTCAAAGTACACTTTTAGATACATTGTCCATGCTGGATCACAATATGCTTTTTTCTTTTCTCTTCTTATCTATTATTTGTCTTTTATTTTATTACATATTATCTAAAATATACAAATATATATGTATAATTTATATATATAATATATATAAATGTCTATGGTTACTAGCAGAAACTGTCACAAGTATTTCTTTTTTATTTTAAAACCAAAACAACGATAAAAAGCATAAAAACAGTGACAGAATTTTAAAACAAAATAATAGGAAATTAACACCAGTTAATATATTGCATATTTTTAAAAATTTTATTGTACAGAGAATAAAACAAAAGAGGATAGAACAGAACAAAACAAGCAACACAGCACTTCACAACAAGACAATTGGATATCAACAGTAGCTACCATAATATCTCTTTCTGTGAAATAGTTGAGCATAGCTTCACAAACAATAATATCAAACATAACAAAATAGAATAAAAGCATTCAAGACAATGAAACTATTACAAGGCATTCTTAACCAAATAACAAGAAATGAACAACGGCTACTATAATATCTCATTTTCCATAAAAATTTGTTTATATTATTACCTGTATTAAAATCCAGTAAGACACAACATGATAGAACCAATGGTAATAGAAGAACAAAAGCATGGTAGGACTTCGAAGCCAGATGATATTAAATCAGCAACAGATGACATAGTGTCTTGTTTTCTTCAAAGGAGGTGTTCATACAATATATTGCATGTTGTTATCTTCAAAGTAGTTTTCAGACTATAAGATTTAGGCATGAAAAAAAGATCAAACAATCAATGAAAGCACAAAGTGTTCTTTTTGATGAACTAACAGAGATTAGTGGTATAGTTATGCATCTTGTACAAATATTTCTGTTAAAATAATTGTGCTCTGGTCAAATAGATAACATCTGAATTGCCCCCTAAAATAGATATTTTTGAATAATAATTTATTTATTCAAAATACATAAAACTAAAAATCCCATGAAAATATAATGAGCATTTTAATGGTGCTTGATATTTTCAATAGCAGTATTCGACTTGAGCTTTCCAAACACATGAAATATTTTCCTTTTAGATTCTGTTTCTTTTTATATTTAGTTATTTTATGGGAAAATCACACAATCGCATGCAACATAAAATATCATTAGATGGATTTTGCTGTGTCGGCTCCTTTCTTGATGACTTGATATTTGCCACGGTTGGGTTGAGTGCTTGTCTGGGTTTGGTGGTATGAAAGTGTTAAGGGTCCAGAAGCCTGGCATCCACAGGAGGGGACAGAGGCTGTACTTTAGGGTGAAGCATGGAGAACACATGGGGACACAAGGGCACGTGGCAGACCACCTCTTCTGGGATGGCCGGGAAGCTGTGGCCAAGAGGGGATTCTTGAAATGCTGTACAGCAGGTGTGAGGAAAAACACCGTGGGAGCCTGGATCCTGGGCCACAGATTCCCAGCTCCAGAGACTGGAGAATGCTCAGTGTTACAACGATGCAGGATACTTGGTATCTTCCCAATAAAGGGGAATCAATACTTGTTATTTAATGGACAGTAACTCTTAGTTGGGTGTGGTGCTGCACACCTGTAACCCAACACTTGAGAAGCTGAGTCAGAAGGGTCACGGGTTTGAGGCCAGCCTGGGCTATGGTGGGGAGACCTTGTCTCAACAAGCAAAACAAGCAGAAAGCTATTCTTTTCATTATTTGAAAAATTCACACTAACAGCAACAAACAAAGATGGTTTTAGCTCCCAGTCACTATGAGCTGAACACTGATGGTCGGTGGAAAAGTGGACATAGGTAAAGTGTTAGAGACAGAATGTGCCAATGTTCACTCTGATACTTTCAGTATTAGTGACAGGCGGACTGTATGAGAAAGGAAACAGAGATGATTCCTATCTTCTTAGAACCCCACATGGTGAGGTCTTTAAGTGTTTTCTTTCTGAAAGACTTTAATGCTCCTATTTCTCTTACAGCATCAAGTTCTGAGGCACAAAAGGCTCTCTTGATGTCTCCATAGAGATATACGTAGTTTTGCAGAATAGAAGCCAAAGCACAGCTGGGAGCAGTAGGGGAGGGTCCATGATACCACATGCTACTGCTGTCCTGTGCAGTGTAAGGGGCTGAGGGGTCATGGGGGGCAGGAGCACTGGTTAAGGAGCCTCACTGCATCAACAGGAAGGGGTGCCATGGCAGGTGCTCCTCTGAGTTCATCTAGGAAACACTGACAGCAAGGTAAGCCGGGCCCTTGGGCAAGAACATTCTTGACTCCAAGACTGACCTTGGAGTTGTAGGCTTTTCCAACCAGCTCAGTCAAAAGTAAACAAGAAAGAACCACACAGGAGCTATAAATGCAGAAGGGAAAATAAAGCAAAAAAGGGAGCCTAGGAAGAAGGCATAAAGAAATGCTCCGGTCTTGATTTCATTGTCTGAGCAGGCCTGTAACCATTGTCTGCACTCAGCACACACCCAGTGGGGATGTTAAGTCAGTCTCTCCTCCAGCCAGCACCTATTTCCAGTTATTCCTTTGTTGTTCCACCTGGTCTGAAGGCCATAGACTCTCTTCCTGAGGTCAAGAGAGAGGGAGCCACCAATTACCACTTTATTTCTCCTAGGCCTGCAACTCTTTTAGTTATGCCTCCAGGTTACACTCTTAAGGCAAGGTCCCTAACCTCTTAGAGTACTCTCTCTCTCTCTTCCCTCTGCAATGGCTACATCACAGTCCATCTTTCAGTCTTGGGAGATATATTCATTTTCTACTGTGACTTTAACAAATTTCCATAAAGTCTCTGAGTGTCAACATTTCTTTCACCATGCTCCGGATGTGGCAATCTTTGGGGACCATTATTTTGCTCAAAACAGAGGAAATTCTAGATCGGGGGAATATCCAGTAAATGTTCTGTTACAATGATTATCAGTTCATATTTCAAAGGGCACCATTCTGGGATTTGTTAATTTCATTGTCTATGTGTTCTTAATTTCATTTTACAATTATGTAAGTGGATGCTAAATAGAGAAATCGTTATTAGGCTTATGACCTTGAAAGTTGCAATACCTTGAAATTATATATGTATATTTAATAATTGTATATTTTTTAATATTCCAGGAACATTCTCTCTTGGTTTGTGAAACGTACAGTCAGCTCACTCCAAATATCCATTAAAGAAAGCAAATAACCTCAGATGAAGGTAATATCAAGGAACTATGTTCTTCCTCCACTTACGGGAGAAGAAAATGCAATCTAGTCACAGATGAAGGAGTTTGCAATTCTTATTGAAACTAACTTTCAATATGTGCTAAACTGCAGAGCAGAAGATATGAAAAGCTGTGTAGGAAAGGCAGTGTACTTAGTAAAACTTAAGGAGAAAAATAGAAAATCTGGTGAATCTAGGAAAAAATCTTGATCTATAAGAGTGCATAATGAATCACATGTAAGTTGTCAAAATGAGAGATCTGTAGATAAGTGGCAGTCTCAAAATTTATTATCCACTTGAAGGTAATTAATGATAAGAGAGGACATTAACTAAACCACGTGCCTCTACAGTTACATGGTAGGTTAATCCTGGGCTGGGTCCCTGTGTTACAGTGTGATATGTGCTTGCAGCTGGAGTTGCAGTTTTTGAAAGGAAGACAATTGAAAGACACCAGAAAGTCTATGCTGAAGATCCACTCACGATGTCCCCAAGTATGCAAACATCACAGTGATTCCCATGAATTGGTGCATAATAATGCTTCAAAAACCCAAACAATGTCTTTGCCACCCAGGAATCACAATACCTTGAATTTCACTATTGAGTAGTTGCTCTATTTAGAGAAGCTGTTCTCTTACAGGGAGTGGAGAAGGGACTCTTCTAAATAAATATGTTAATCACTAATATCATTACCTGAATCTTACATGCCAGTGGGTTTTTTTTGTGAGGGCTAGGACTAGTAGAGGAATGAGAGGGGAGGTCTCTGCATGGAGAGATGATGTCACAGGAAGAGCTGTGAACTACTCACAGCTTTACCTTCTCTCCTGCAAGCTGCAGGACAGAGTTGTCCTCTCCTAGCCTTTCAGGAGTTTTCTTTTCCTCTCAAAACTTAGGACCACATGTGGACTCTGGGAGTACAGTGTAGCAGTCTCCATGGTCCTTCTTACACCCAGAGAAGTGCTAGGGTGTAGGCTGTCATTCTGAACTGAAAATGACATGGGACCCCAGCTAAAACAAATTGGGAATAGGAGTAGAGACAGAAAACTGATGATGGCCTTCAGTTTCCAGTTTCCTGGAATATAAGTATGAACAGAACCTTAGCTCAGAAACATTGCTTACTTTTTGAAGCCAGCCTAAGTTTCATGCTTTAGTTGCAACAAAACAAAAAAAAGGTACCTGGGTAATGAGTAAGAAAAATGAAATTGTTAACAAACCATTTTCATAAGGAAAAGATCTCCTTATTAAGTTCATTTTTATAAAGGGGAAAGCAGAAAGATATGTAAATATTGTTCAGCAAAATTTGATTCTTGCTTGTTATGAGTTATAAAGAGTATAAATGTGAAAAATCAAAAGGACTTTCTGCAGAGGTCATAATTTATCATTGAAATGCATAGAAAAATAGTTTGCAATATCTACCCCTGGAGTTTAACTGTACTCTGTATTTTTTGGATTCAGAAATTAGAGCATAAGTAATTTAAATCCTTTTTTCTGAAATATGAGTTTGGGGAATAGGTAAGAGAGAATCTTAAAGACAATATTATGGGATAAATGAATCGGAATTGTCCTTTAAAATGCATAAGTAGTGCTGGACATGGTGGCACAGGAGGATTGGCCCAAGTGTGAGGTTATTCTAGGCTACTGAGTTCAAGGCCAGCCTGGACTACATAGAGAGCTCCTTTCTCAAAAACAGAAAAAAATGAAACAAAACAAACAAACAAACAAACAAAAAACCCCAAAAGAAGTCAACACATCAGCATCCTGCCAATCGCGAGGAGAACCCTCTTGCTCCATGTATTCAGCAATGATTGGTACTGGCAGGTGCTTGGACCCTAGTCATGCCACCAAGGTCACTGGCACTCTGTTGTTGTCAGAGTTTGCATTTCCCGATGGTGAAGGAGTGTGAGCATCTATTTATGTGCTGTTTGTCATGTGTACTGGACCTTGGTGCTGTGTCTGCTCAGATCTTTTGTCTGTGTTTTATTCAGTTATTCCTATTTTGTTGGATTTTAGGGGTTAAAACACATAGAACATACATGTGTGTGACCCAAGAGTTCTTTGTGTATTTTGGAAACAAGTAAAATACGAGTTTTACAAATATTTTCTCCTAGTCTTTGACTTGATATCTTTTGAAAAGTAGACTTTTAAAATTTAATAAAGTCTGATATCAATTTTTTTTTATTTTAAAGGGAGTAAAACAGAACAGGAAAATGAAACAAAACAAAACAGTGATGGGACAATAGGAAATCCACAATCGTTACTATATTGCATATTGTTATCCTCTGAATAGCTGCTCAGACTACTGGCCCCAGACCTGCAACGTCAATCAAACGACATAAATGTCAGGCTACTGCCCTACTTTAGTCATTATCATCTCAGCCTGTGTTGCACGCATTTGTTTATGCGTGGAGGATGCGGGATGGAGGTGGCTGCCTTGCTGCTTCTCCCCATAGGGCAGGGCCTCCGCCAATGCATGTGGGCGGGGTTGCACTGCTTCCTTGCTGTTTTTTTCTGTTTGGCAGGGCCTTTGCCCCTGGTTTTCTTATTTTTGCCGAATTCCTGAATTACCTCTCTCCATGGGCTTCAAGTCTCAGTTCAGATCCTTCTTGTGTCCAGGGACTCACCTCCCTCCTCTTCCTCATATTCCTGTATTCCAGGGTCTGGACACCAAAACTTGGAGAGATTCTTTCTTTGCTGCTCATCAATCCACCATTTTCCTGAAAGTCTGACATCAGCTTTTTATGGATCATGCTCATGGTGTTTATAAAATCTCACCACCAAGCCTGAGCTGAGGCAGATGCTCTCTTACATTTTCCTCTAGAAGTCTATTTTTTTATTTAAAGAAAAAAATGAAACAGAAAGAGGGTAGAAATAATACATAATTTCAAAAAAAAAACCCAGTAAGAAATCCCTAGTTGATAATTACATATTTTCCTCTTAGAAGTAGTTGTTCAAGTTACAAAAGTAAAGCCTACAAAGTGGACATTTAAACAGTGAGACTGCAACCAGTTCTGTTCAAACACCCAACAAAAACTTAGTAATGTGGTTATCAATCCTATACACTTAAACATACATGCAGTTATATCCTTTAGAATATTTTCTTTTCCTCCCTTTTTCAAAAACAATAACCATAATCAAATCTTGTTAACTGTTTAGAAGTTCTATACATGTATAAGTCTCCACACATATACCTAGCCTTTCTGTATTAGAGGGAGAAACAAATCAAAACAAGTCAACAAAACAAATTCCTAGAAAACCACAAAATAAAAAGGACATATAAAACCAAAATACTAGGTGACCTATGGTAGTTACTATGATGTCTCTTGTTATTTTCAATAAAATTGTCTATATCATCAGGCATAGTATAATTAAACATAGCAGTACATAGCACTATTAATAAAAACCAAACATTGGAGACATTATAGGACTTCAAAGGCAGTTAATAATCAAGCCAGAATGCGTAGCCCATTGAATCTTGTCATCTTCAGAGTAGTTGCCTCTACTCTCAGACGATACTATCAAGCATACCAGATTCAACTAAAATCAGTCAAGATAAAACAGTGATATAGCCAATCTTCTCTGCCTCATCTCTGCTATGCTATTTTTCCATCATTGTTGTTTACTTTTCTCCTTCATTCCACTGTCTGCCCCTTTCATTGAGGCCTTTCTGCCGTTGTTCCTGGAATCCTGGTGATTTTCTTCTCTCTCTCTAGAATGTCCTTCAGTATTCTTTGCAGGGTTGGATTGGTGGTCACGAACTCCCCCTGTTCCTCTTTGTCATGGAAATATCTTGTCTCTCCATTATTTTTGAGAGACAGTTTTGCAGGGTACATCAATCTGGGTTGGAGGTTATTTTCTTTCAGGGCTTGGAATATTTCACTCCAAGCTCTTCTTGATTTGCTAGTTTGCATAGAGAAGTCCACTGTGATTTTGATGAGTTTTCCTTTATAGGCAGTCTGTTTCTTTTCTCTGACCACCTTTAATATTCTGTTCTTGTGAGGGATTTCTGGGATCCTGACTATTATATGTCTGGGTGTAGATCTATTTTGGTTGTAGCTGGCTGGAGTTCTGTATGCTTCATATATCTCAACATCACTTCCATTTCCTATGCTTGGGAAGTTTTCCTTAATTATTATGAATAGACTTTTTATTTCATTTGTATTTGTCCCTGCTTCTTCATTCATGTTTTTTATTCTCAAGTTATAAATCCTCTTGTTGTCTTCTAGCCTTTGTATCGTTACTTCCTAGTTCCTTGTTATTTTTAAGAGATCCTTCCTTTGATGATTATACATTGCAAATCTATCTTCAAGTTTTGAAAGTCTGTCTTTAGTTTTTGTCAAGAAGTTTTGCCAGCTTTCAATGGAGTTTTTAATTTCCTGATATTCTCTTTGGATCTGTTTCATGTATTCTAGATTTTGTTTATATTCTTCATCAAAGGCTTCTTTCCTGTATCTGGGTTCCTCCATTTTTCCATTTGTGTCTTCTTGAGAAGTGCCCAGCATTTCTTTTATTAATCTTCTTATATCTTGTTTCATCTGAGTTAGAATTTCAGATTTATATTCGTTGATGAGGTTACAGTAGTAGTTCTTTATTTCTGATGAGGCTATGTCTGATATTACATGTTTTCTGCCCTCAATCTCCTCTGTACCTCTCCTGGACTTATTTTCCCTGAGTCAGTGGTTGGAGGCTTTGTCTTGTCATGTTTCTGGTTTCTTTCGGACAGGTGAATGGGGGAAGTCTCAGGACCTTTTTGCATTGCTTACAGTTTTTCTGAAGCATAATGGCTAGGGGATTACTGTCCTCTCCAGTTTGCTGTTGATCTGTGAGGTACACACAGGGGTGATGTGGGCTGGCCCCTCCCCTCTATGCCAGTCAACCAGTGAGTGTCTTCAGCATGTTAGTGTGTGCCCTGCAGATGTCACAGGTTCGGGACAGCCTTGTCCCTGGCTATTGGGTTCCAACCAGGGGCATGGCCCAACCCAAGCAGATCCTACCAATCTGCTTTGGGCCAGGAGCCATGGACTGATGCCGCTTCAGTTGTCAATTCAAGCCGGTCCTGCCCAACTCTAATATGTCATCTAGCTGGTCATCCCACTCTGGGAAACCCAGTTCTCAGCACTCACCAAAGTCCATGCAGCTCAGTTTGCTGGTTCCACTCCCTGTTGCAGCATCTCCTCCCACCAGGGGTCTTGGGCTCACCAACCCCTGCTCTCAGCAGGGCCGTGACCTCGGCTCAGTCGTGAGTCACTGGACTCTAAGACATGCTCAGTACAGCGAAGGGAGCATGCCCAGCCCCAGCTCTCCATCCACGCTTCTTCTTTTTTCTTTTTCCTCAGTTTCTACCTGGGTTGTGAGAATTCTTCTCCTTTAGTCTGGTCTTCTCCAGTCAAATTCTAGTGTTAAATTCTAGCATCTGAGTTGTTTTTCTCAAAGAGGCTCTCTGTTGTGCTACCAATCCATTGGCCATCTTTTTCTTAACCCTCCTCTAGAAGTCTTACAATTCACATTTATGTCTAGAATTGACATTGAATTAATTCCTGTGAAAAGCAAGGAGAGACAAGGTACAGTTGTTCCCCTCTGATTCCATTTGTCACTTTAATTATTTGTCCTCTGTGCTACTGTCTCTCCAGTTACCTTTGACCCAAGGAATGATAAGTCTGATCAACAGGCATCTATCTTTGTGATAGTCTGAAACTGCCTGTTAAGGTTTGGATCTGAAATAAGTCTCAGGTGTTTAGAGGTGAGGCTTTTGGAAGGTGACTGGATCAGAGATGCTGTGCTTTTCAGTGGATCCATCCATTGATCTATTTACAGTCAAATGTGCATGGGAGATGGGGCTGAGTTGGAGAAGGTAGGTGTGCCTTTGGAGGGCTGACCTGTCTCTCTTGCCTTTCCACTGTCTGTCATGGTTTGAACAGTTTTCCTCTGTCAAGCCCTTCTGCCCTGGAACTACCACTCATGGGCTGAACCATCTGAAATTGAGTGAGTGTCAGGTATTCTATCCTAGTGATAGGAGAGGTAACTAGTACACTGACCTGAGCAATGAGGAGTCTCTCTGAATAGGTCATTCCATGATTGGATCACTCTCTAAGATGGGGCGATAAATTCATGACTGGTATCATCCCATCTCAGGAAAATAATTAGCCAGTGACAGGATCCAAGGCTTCTGCTTAGCAGGATCCATGTTTTCATGATGGGAACCACTGGCAGCTGAAGATAAAAATGTGTGGGTGTATTTCTTACACTGGTTAGCCTTCTGTAACTGGAGCAGTGAGGGAAGGATATTTTATAGAGATCTTTGTAGGCCATATTGAAAAGTGGGAGCAACTGGTGAATGTAGAGGTGAGGGGGATCCCATGTTGCTTTATAACTTTCCAGTTCTAGCAACTGGATGGAAATGGTCTTGTGGTTTGCTGAGACAGGGAACTGTAGGGAGCAAGATCAGATGCAGTGAGAAGGAAAATGCAGGGGCAGAATAGAGAACTGAACCTGCCTCCTCAATATAAAACAAAGAGAGGAGTGACAACTTCTTCCGAGAAGACTGTGGTATCATTACAAGAGAGGAAGGTTGTAGTGAAGAGCAAGAAGTAGGTGGGTGGGGGAATCAAGACGCTGCACATGATAGAGAAATTGCTGTGAAGTAAGATGAGGTTCTATAGAGTTACAGTAAAAAGAGGTAGAAATAGAGTCAGCTGGAGAATGGTAGTTCTGGGTAGCAAAAGATATAAATTAGTTGGAAGGGTTTTCAATGTGGATTACAGATTGAGGGCACTCGAAAGGCCAGGAATACGGAGAAGATGGGCAGTGTTTGGAGTGGCCTCTGGGTTCCAGCTGGGGCTTTGGTGAAATATTGTTTCCGTGCTTGTGAACAGATTCAAGTATTTACTGGAAGCTAAAGAACAAAAAGTGAGTGGCAAAATAATATTTAAGGCTAGGAAAGTGACAAGATGCAAATGTGCATTTATGTTTATCGACATGAACTTAATTTTAAAAGGTCATGAGAATTTTGAGAGAAAAGTGAAACAAAGTTGTAACAGTTTCTTCTACATACCATGTGGGCTTGTGGCGCCCAGCACAGCCTTGGCACTTCCCAGAGCCTGTCTAAAGTTGAAGTGGGCTTCTTGTCTTTAGGTCCCAATCTCTTCCTTGCTCTTTGCCCAAGCAAAATCCAGATGAATTTATCTTCTTTCCTTAGAGGATTTACTTTAGAAACCTTGTAATCCCTCCCTCTGCTTCAAGTGAGATGTAAATACTGTTACACAACTCCTGTCTGGTTCATGTTTAGTCTCCTCCTTCTCAAGGGCCAGAGCCATCTTTGAAATGCAGTCTTGGAAGATAATGTCTCTAGTTGCCAGGCTGGGAGGTTCTAAACTCAGTGGGTGGGAGCCTCACCTCCTTTGAAAAACTATTCCCTGTGGAGTAGAGAAGGTAAAGTTTATTTTCACTTTACATGAGGCCAATTAGCAGACACAGTCCGTTCTCCTGAAAGCCAATATTACAAAGCCTCAGCTTTATTTCTGTGGACATGGGCACAGACTAATTTCTGGTCTCTTTCCTTGTTGTGGACTTGAGTAGAGTCTTCTTTTGCCATTTGATGGTGTTTGCTGCAACTTTTGCTTTGACAGTAGCTTATAAATCTTGCCTATTCCATCTCTAAAAATTCTTTTAAAAGTAGCATGTTACCTTGGCAAGGGCAAGCTAAAAATAACCTGAAATAGCTTAGAACATTTGATCATTCAGAGAAAAGTTTTCAAGCCTGGTGAAATTTCCGGAAGCTATTTGACACAAAAACAGAGGTAGCATGTATAGAAATATTTTTTTTTCCTGAGTTTAGAAAAATACCATAGAGTGTTTCCAAAGTCAATAAAAGTGAAACTTCCAGGGCTAACTTTCTGACCCACAGTGAGGCACTGGGGAGCCTGGGTGGCTTCCCTGGGGTCTCTGCAGACTCTCTGGTATTTGATGGAGGTCACCACAGGTGATGCTTCATTTTTTCCAGGTAAGTCCCTTCACCCTTGCCTTGATGCCTTGCCATGAATGACAGACAGATCAGGTTGTGTTTGACTGTGATAGTCTTTACCCTGCTTATACGGATGGAGTAGAAACTGTATTAAAATTGCACTCAGTGGGATCAGGAGGGGCCGTCATTAGGAAGCTTCTGCCTGGGAGCTTGGCCTTGAAACACATGCTTAAAGCTGTGATTTAGATATTTTACATACTGAAGCTGCTATAAAAACAATCTTTATCACCAGACATTAATTTTCTTCCCAATGTTTTCTTCCATTAATGTAATGTACTAGATACTAGCTTAAAGGAATTTAATCATCAAATATCTGTGAACATGTGAGTAGATACTATTGTACTGATACAATCTTCTTCATTGCTAAATAGCAACAATAACGATATTAGTTATTGAAAGATGACAATTATAATTATCTGCTAATGTATTAAATGTTTACATATATTAGTCTGTACATGATGTACTTAGATTATATATGTCTCATACATAATGTACTTTTATAATTGATACATTGTGTCAGTTTGAGAAGTTCAAAAGTTTAACTGAGAGCCTCAGCAGGGAGCCAGGGTTCTTATTCTGTAAATACCCTCACCCTGTGCAGAGGAGGGCAAGGAGGTTTTGTGTGTGCTACACCTGCCCTGCGGGGTGGGGTTGGTCTTATACAATATAAGGGAGGAGAAGAGCCTGTTTTCTTCCTGTTTCTCAGGGTGCTGCCCTGAAGTGTTGCCCTCTGCCATGTGCCACCCAGCCTAAATTCACACCTAAATCAGACAGCTGATTATGGACTGAAACCTCCACGGTGAGCGAAATAAACCTTTCCTTCTTTCATTTTGGGTGTTGGGTATTTGTCCCAGCAATAAGAGAAAAGTAATCAAGACAGTACTTTATCCATGTTTTTGTAAATGGGTAAATTGAAACTTAAAGAAAATGTATAACCCACTAAGTTTATGCAAGTATTAAAGGAAAGATGAATACTGAAGTATGTTTGCTAAAAAAATCTTTCTTGGAAACAGCTTATCTGTCCATCAACACGAATGGAAAAAGGAAGTGTGGTATTCACACACACTGGAGTACCACTTTGCTGCATAGAAAGATAAACTTGAAATGGATGCTTCTTGAGAACATAAGATTATGTGAATTAAATAATTAAAATGGAAAGGGGATCGAGAGTTGGGGAGAACAGGGAGCCAGGAAGGGGATGAAAAAAGGGATGAAGATGTGTTTGGTACACACAATGAACTCCACACAAGGGATGTAAACATGTACTGCAAACATGGATTAATTTCATGAATTTCCTTTTCCTCTTTAAACTTAGCTTGCAAGGAAGGATACATATTCCATTCTCTCTCCCTCAAAAGGAAAACACCGTAGCACTTTGGACCTCAGTAGTTGTCAAAGGACTGGGTTTAGTATCTTATTAAGTCTAATATGTTTCCCATAATGTGTTCTCTCATTTTCTCCAGTATTGAGACATGAACTGAAATTCAAAGAAAGTGGTAAAAGTTTTATTCCGTATCGCAATGTACATGAATTGTAAAATGTTTCCCTCCTTAGTCTCTAAATAATCAAACTTGCTTAATCTCCATTTAAGTGTAAGTAAGTCACAAAGGGAAAAACTGGCAATGAAAAATGAGATTACTAGACAAATTAATTTTAATCTAAGACAAACCAAATTCACACCTAAACCTGTCTTTCTGAATGAATAAATGCCACAGACCTAGAATAAAATCTAAGGATCAAGGATTAATCTCTAAAAAGGATTCAGATTTTGTCTTAAAGTCCTTCTGATCTTTATCCTACAGGGTTGAGTTTCACAGAATTTTCCTACTAACCAGTTTATCTTAATGATCCAGAAAAGCTGACAAATTAAACTCTGGTTGTGATTTCCCTGGGAAATGTTTTAGAACAAGTTAGTGGTCTGTTCACTCTGAGAGTTTGTTTTATAGGGGGTTGATTCAGAAGGGTCAATTTTAAGGCAAACCTGACTTAAATCCTAGCTGAGAATATTACCTACATTTGATTCCCTTAAAATTCAAAATGAACTAAGAAAGCTATATTTATTTTCCTTTTTCCAAAAAGCTTCTGTCTTAGTTTTTGCATTGCAGACACAAAATACATGATGTCCAAAGTTAAGGAAGGAAAGGTTTTTTTGGCTCACAATATGTAGAGGTTTTGGCCCATAGACAGTTAGCTCCAAGGCAGGGCAGCGTGGCAGACAAGCATCACAGAGGAGAAACAGTTCATGGCAGATACAAGGTAGCAAAGCAAATAAGCAAGGGGACTTAGCAGCCTTTTTCTGCCTCTTTTGTACCCTATTTAGTCTACTACGATTAAGGCAGAGTCAAACAAATTAGTGGACTGTTTAGTAATCACATACCCTTAAGTCCCACATTGCACTCTAGATTCAGCCACCTCTGAAAAAGCCCCACCTATGACCGCATCACACACTTTAAGGTGCGACATGTAGACACAAATCATCACTGCTCCTAATATGTCTCTCCTGGTATTTCAGTGTCTGTGAGTGGACAACACTGCAGTTGGCTCTGATTAGGACTGTGAAACCACCTAGAATGAGATTTTAACCTCTCTTTCTCTCTCTCTCTCTGTCTCTCTGTCTCTGTCTCTCTCTCTCTCTGTCTCTCTGTCTCTGTCTCTCTCTCTCTCTCTCTCTCTGTGAGCCTCTCTCTCCCTCTCTCTCTGTATTTATTTCTTCTGTTTGAATAGCTGGGAGAATAGATTTTTTGCATCATCTAGTAAGTGCATTTTAACTTCATAAAAAATTTCCGGCAGTTCTCCAGAGCAGATATACCTCATGCCTCTTCTATTTGGAATTTTACTCTATCCCAGTCATTTGCTGATAAAGCTCTCACTGGAGTAAGGTAATTATATCAGCAGGAGCTGTACTGTTGATGCCAAGAAATAAGAAGGAAATGGCTTATAAGAGCTAGTAAGATTCATGGCAAGATGTGATGAATTTACATAAAATACAAAGGTAAGAGAAACAATAATATTGATAATAGTTTACTTTTACATTAAGTGCCACAATCATTTCTCTCTCATATTATCATATAATCATGGGTGACTTCTAAAATTCTTTAATATTTTAAGGATTTTTGACAATGTTTAAGTATTTTTTCTTTCTGTTCATGTGAGTCCTGTGACAAATTGTGTTTGACAAATCATTGGTTAAGCAGGTTGCTTCTATGTTTAAGCAGAACAGTGAAAAGTATACTATCAACAAAATGAACAGATCATTGTTTCAGTTTAATACTATATTAGTCTTGATTCTCTAGACAAATAGAAAGACTAGCGTATTTATTATAAGATGTTATGGAGGCTGAGATCTACAGTCCGGAAGCAGGAGACCCAGGAGATCTGATCCAATAGAACTGATACTGTAGATCTGAAAACTAGGAGAGCAAATATTAGCACTTACAGTTCAAGCCCAAATCCAAAGGCAGGAGAAAACTGATGTCCCAGATTGGAGTCATTTAGGCACAGAAAATCAATTTCTTTTTACTCCACCTTTTTGTTCTGTTCAGGCCTTTACTATCAACATATGTGGAATTAAAAAAAGGTGCTAACTGTTTATTTGGCTGGTTGGCTGAAATATGGCTTTAAGATGGCTCACTGTGAATAAGCTGGAGATGCCTGAGATTCCTTGGTTCATTGTTGAAGAGAGTATTCAGAGCCTCAGAGAATGGGAATGTGCTGTTGGGAGCAAAGCTGTCTATACCTCCTGTATCTAGGATAAGGCCACTGCCTCTCCTGAGTGTGACAAGGGCCTGTGAGAAGTGTGCAAAGCTCGGGGACTCTATGTGCACGTAGTGACTCTACCTTCACTTGAGATAATACAGACAGTTTTCTCTTGTATCCAGTGAAGCCACCAAGACATGCTGTTCTGCTAACAGATTAGGTATTCTTCCTGTCTCAGATCTTACCCTCTCTTTAAACTCTCCATGAAGTTACTCCTATGCTGATTGTATAAATAAATGTGCTGCAGAGGCCAGGCAGTTCCTTTCTCCCATCAGGAGAGAGGGCTGCACCTGACCCCAGCTTTCTGTATACTGATTCCAGTCTTCTTCCTCCCCCACCATCCTCCCTCTGAAGTTTTAAGAACTGCACTGGATGTGGCATGTTGGAGTGTATTTGACAGATAAAACTTCTACACACTGGGAGAGTTCAGAAAATGTACCTTTCACTAATACCCTGAGAAGCTTTTCAGGGAAGCAACAATATCCTTGAAAAGCTACATTGTTGCTTTTATCTGTATGCCAGACCTTATATTGGGGACCACAGCCACTTAATTGGAAAACTTAAATGTCATGGGTATAATTGGATTCCACAGGGAGAGCGGCCAAGTGGTAGCACCCATATACCAAAGGCAAGGTGGCTACTTGCCATAATGGACAGCAGAGGCAAAGCAATGATTAGAACTTTCTGACTTGTGTAGACCTATGATGTTGGCTAATTAATCATGTTATCCCCAGAAATGAGATAGGAATTTTACTAGATTTTTACTGTATCTATATATAAGCAGAATATTTCCAGACAAATGAATAAAAATATACAACAAATTGTAATAAAAGAGAATTATGACAAATCGACCACTTTCCAGACTTGAGAACATTTAAAGACCTACAACTCATATAACTGCTCACCAAAAGGTGAATAGCAGAAGAAGACTTTAATAATCAAGTAGAGAGAATGACCTGTTCTGTAAGCAGCAGTCAGTATCTTTCTTCAGCAACCCTGTGAGTGACCTGTGGGTTCAAAACCAAGTGGCCATGGTGGCAGGGGTGGAGATTAATGGTGGGTTCAGCAATCCAGGCTCCTACTCACCAAGGCTGGTCTGGCTATAGCAATCGCTGAATGCCCAGTCTCCCAGAAGAAGAGTTCAGCACTGAGCCTCAGATATGACACCATTCCTTGGGGGTGATCAACTGTGACCTGATTGGCAGGTTGATTATATTGGACCACTTCTGTCACAGAAGGGGAAACACTTTATTCTTACTGCAGTAGATACTTGTTTTGGGTTTGGATTTGCCTTACTTGCCTGTAATGCTGTGGCAAAACTACCATCTATAGACTTATGGGATGCCTCATCTACCATCATGGTATTCCATGTAGAATTGCTTCTGATCAAGAAATGCATTTCGGGGCTGGGGATTTAGCTCAGTGGCTTAAGTGCCTGCCTAGCAAGCACAAGGTCATGAGTTCAATCCCTGGTACAAAAAAAAAAGAAATGCATTTCATGACCAAAAGAACTGTGGCAGTGGCATTTACTGGCCTTACCATGTTGCCAAAAATCCAGAAGCAACTGGAGTCATGGAAAGATGAAATAACCTTTTAAAAATACATTTCAGCCCCAGCTAAGTGCTAATACCTTGAAGAGCTGGGGCAAGATTTCCCAGAAGGCTGTATATGCTCTAATAAATCAACATCCAGAATATAGTATCACTTCTCCCATAGCTGGGGTCCATGGGCTCAGAATTCACAGTGTGGAAAAGGGAATAATACCTCTCACCGTTACCCCTAGTGAGCCATTAGCATTTTTTTTCTTCCAGTTTCCATGACATGTTCTATTGGCCTAGAAATCTTAGTTTCCAAGTGGGAAAGGCTTGTACCAGTAGGTTAAACAAAGATTCCATTAGCTGGAAAATTTCCTCTTGGGCCTGTTGGCCTCCCTATGCCTCTGAGTCAGGAGGTTAAAAAGGAGCTGTCATGTTAGAGGAGGTCTAAACTCCAAGGGACAATGGGACCTTGGCTTAAAATGGAGGTAAGAAAGAGTATGTTTGGAGTGAGGGAGATCCCTTGGCACAATTATATATTACAATTGTATTAGGGGAAAATTGGGGGTTGATTTGAGAGTGCAATGGGAGTTTTCCTGAAGAGCGTTGAGCAAATGTCTGAATGTCACTTGGGATAGTAAAACTTTGTCATTGATTGTTCAAATATGAACAGAAAGTACAGTGCTTCACTTAGAAAACATTTAGCATGAAATAAAAAAAGATTGATACTATTTTTATGAAAAATTCTTCTATAAAACCATGTGCTCTACAATATTTTATGCTTTCTTTGACATTTTTATATATTTTGAATGCTTACTAAACCAGTTCATTTCGATATTCTTACAATGTGATCTTACCTGGAGATGGATGGACAGAAGGAAATGCATGTGAATCATCTATAGTTAACTGGAAGTACTGTGCCTTCAATGGTTTCCTTTTTCTTGAACTGATTCTTTTAAAATTCCATCTTTTTATTATTCAATAAAACAGACAAAATGAATTGAACAGAAATGGGTTTAGGAAGGAGAAGAATATTTTAAAGAACTTGCTATGGATTTATTCATTTTTATGTTGGGATCTGAAGTAGAAACTATTGACAAAGCTCTCACATTAATTGTGTAAAATATGTTAAAATTCATGTGATATCTTGAAAGAATATCAATCTATTTTTGTCTACTTTTATTAATTCTATTTTTTTATACTGGAAACATAAGCAAATTCCATCAAGATGGATTTGATAAGTTTGTTGTATTTATTTCTCAGAATTGTGAAGAATTGGTCTCCATTTTTAGTTTAGTTTTTTTTTTTTTTTTTTTTTAGCAAATTAGAGTTTTGAAGTAATGCATTTTAATTGCCGGCTAATACAAAATAGGATTACAGGGCTACAAATAATATAGAAATTTACTAAATGTTATTTTAATATTTATTGTTTACATTTTCTTGTTTCTATTCCAAAGTATTCAAAGAAGAGAGTTATGTCTGCCTTTTTGTTTGCTTTGCTTTATTGATGTTTTAGAATATAGGTGAAATGACAGAAAATGTGCAACTATGGTTGAATTTCTCCAGGATGATTTTTCCATGAATTTATTTCATAAGATAAGTTGTATATCTTTATATTAAATTTATTTGTTTTTGTTATGTAGCCCTACATTATTTAAATTATGATGACCATAACTATGCCTTAAATATTTAAAAAACAATGAGATCTTTTTTCTCTGTATTTTTTATATGAACTATTTATTCTTCTTGATAACAATCACAGTTCCTTTAACACTTTAAAGGAGGCATAACACCAGGTTATAATGACCATCTCATACTCTTATACTTAAATTTGTACATTAGCATATTAGCAGCCAATTGTGCTCAGTACCTGTGCCTGGGGGATATAGGAAGCAATCTCTGTGTTAATCTACTTGGTATAAGGTGTGTGCACATGTGCAAAAGTGTCAAACTGGAATTTTTGCTCACATTTATGTTCCATCTAACAGGTATCACATGTTTACCTGAGCATCATGGGGGCAGAACACATCCATGCCATTCTTCTGCTATGTTAACATGTACTTTACCATAATGGAATGTGGGTGTGCCTCACAGTTGTGGCTGGCAAAGAAAGAACCTATCTGTGCATTCACCCACTTGGCAGATGAATCACAAGGTGTGTACCAGAGCTCCAAAACAGCAGCAGTGAGTTTTATCCATGTAATGCTCATTTCTAAATTTCAATTGCATTTAAGATTTACTTTTAAAAATGTTGCTTTTGATTTTTCTGGTAGAAGTAGCCCAATTCAGTACACCACCACCTGAAAAAATAGATTTCCAAGTATTGGATGAGGTTGAAAGTGAATTGTTAGGTCACTCATGCATGAATGGTAAAGATGATAATGACTTTGACATTGGCCATGTGAGCCAAAGTTTCTGTGACAGTGAAATGGAGCAAGAATCATCCAATACAGACATAGCGAATGCATCTTGATTCAGAGGACAAAAAACCCAACAATGTGAGTATATATTTGACTAGTCAAAATGGTGCAAAATTATCATGCAACCAAATGGAATGATTCAGTGTCAGAAGTAGGTCCAAAATATAGTGAGAATCTTGGAAGGAGTAAAATCTATTGAACAGAATGCTAGCACTGTCATTCCATGTTGGAAATTGTTTGTAATAGACAAAATGCTACAAAATGTACAAGTACACAAATGCTGAAATACAAGTAAAATGGTCTGTGTGTACCAATAGCCGTACTCAAACATGCATTTATTATGACATCTCTCTAGCTGAACTGAAAGCATTCATAGGTCTACCATGCTTAGCAGAGCTTTCTTATGGTCATCAGAGGAGTGTAAAATACTTATAAGTGAGGGCCTGAAGTTTGTAGAATAATGATGATGCAGCAGAGATTTGGTTTCCTTCAGAATTGCCCAAGCTTTGATGACAAAACAGAGAACTGTATAGTTTAATCTTGGGATTTCAGAAAGATATAATATTGGCCTCAAAAAAGGCAAAGTAAAACAAAGTGGTAATTCTGATGTCAACATTTCACTGTGATAAAAATATTGATGGGAAAACCTTGACAAAATGAAAGCCTGAGATGGAGGTAACTTTCTACAGCAAAACCAAAGGCAGAGTAGATGTTGTTGATGAGTTATGTAGTGGCTGTGTTGTCACTGGAAACACAAAGTTTTCATAAATGGTTATGTTTTACTCAATCCTAAATATATGTAGCATATTTTCTTTGATAGTGTACAGAGAAAATAACAAGTGCAAAATATCATGAAGAAATTTTCTAAGAATATTGGGCTTGGAACTCATTCACAGCAGAGGAAAAACAAAATGTTTCTGCCTAGGGAACTGCACAAAAAGTATGGAGCATACTAGTGAGCTGACAGGTGAACAGGCAGGTGCAGCATCACAAAAACCTACTATGAAAATTGAAAAGATGTTAACTGTGTCCTACAAGCAAGGGCAGCAAAACAAAACATGTGCTCTCAGTATGTGATACTTATGCATGGAACATGCAATTGTCATGTGTGAAGACTGACTTAGATATGACAGTTGAAGAAAAGATTATTTCTGCAGTAGACTTTGAATTTCCATTGCAGTTCCCATAAGTTTTCATTTCTGATGCTGTCTTTTATGTTTTGTACGAAAGTAAAGAGCTGGTGTGAAAATGTTGATGTCATTATATAAATGACACTTTATTTTATTGATATATTATTTTCCTGCTAAGTATAATATAGTGTACAATGTACAATATACTAGGAAGCTCCTGACGAAACAGTGAACAAGAGGGGTGAAAAGAATGGCCTGCCACATAAGAAAGGAAAACTAGTCACACATGCTGCCAGTATGAGACAAGTTCACATAAGATGCAGTTGTTATGTATAAAGACTGCTTGCAAAGACTAGTTTTAGGAGGCTGGATGCTAGGTCAAGTCCCCTTCATTAAATAATAAATGTGGATATATATACCCATGTTAGTGTACCTTTATGACAAATCAGTGTTATGACCCTTAGGACCTGTACCCTTAATCTTTACAAATTTTAACTGTTCTTCAATCATGCTGTTCATTTACTATATTCATTTACTAGATATGTCTAAATGATTAAAGAAAACTACTAATCTTTTTCTTGAATTTTTTAAGGGCAAGCATATTTTTAACCCTTTTAATTAACTAAATTTAAGATTCTTTTAGAGGAAAATGCCTGTAACTTTGGGAAAATTGAGAAAGATGTCCCAAAAATCTCAGTGTCAAAAAGAATGACATCATCCTCATAGAACTTAGTCAAACAGCCTTAGATATTCTGATGAAAATGACAAATCTTGATAATAGAATAAAATACCATGCCAGGATGATTAATACAATAGAAATTCTAGATAACTAAAGGCATAAATGCATAATTTTAAGACGTTTCATGCCCTTACCTTAATTCTTTCAGATACACTTTTCTCAAAAAAATAAGTTGTATTAAATAATGTATTCAACACAAAGTCTTAATGTTATATCTGAATCCATTAACAATAACATTATCCATTTTATGAAATAAATCTTATTTCTAAGTATTCTCAGTAAATATTAATGTTGTTAGAAAATGTGTTTTGTCTTTTTTTCCAAAGTTCATTGGCTTGCTAACATTTACTGGAGCAGTAAATGAAGTAAGACGACTACGGGCCCTAGTGTTTTCATGTTGTGAGTTTGTTTATTGGTGAAACTTCAAGAAGTGACCTGTAGGTATGTGTGGCGGACAGTCCTGCCACTAGGTGGTGGTGTGTTCTTGACAGGTCACAAATGAGGCAGTGGATAAAAAGGCGATCAAAAATTATAAATAAGGAAAAATACTCTGCTTCACAGGTCAATAGAGCATAATGTACAAACTCAATGGAAGACTTTTTAAATTCCTGGTTTAGAGAATGAACTCTACAGATAGGTGACCTGGAGCAATTATTAAAAATTTGACATTTTTGCGACTGCTAGAGCTGCCCAAATTCGTTCCTGCCACCACTCACAGGAGCCACAGCCCCAACTGAAGTCAGGCGTTGGTGAGCCCAACGGAGAATGGAGCCAGCAAAGGGACCTTCATTAATCCATGGTCAGTGCTGGGAATAAGACCCCCCACAGGAAGGGCACGACCAAATGGGCGACATGTTGGAATCAGGCAGGAGGAGCCTGAACTAGGGGCAACAGTGACTTCAGTTAGTTGCTCCCTCCCCAGAGCAGATTCTTGGTAGTTGCTTGGCCTGGGTCATGCCCCTGGCTGGGACCAATAAGCTGTCCCAAACTGATACCCTGTGCCTAGCAAACACTAACCCAGTGAAGGCCCCTGAACTTTGACAGGCCCAGTGGAGAGGGGCAGGCATACGCAGCCCCTACTTACACCTCAGTGACAAGAACAAACAGGAGAGGGCAGAAATCCTTCACCAGCGTGCTTCAGAAGAATCATAAACAACAAGGAAAGGGGCTGAGACTCCACTATACACCTGTATGGAAGAAACCAAAAACATGACAAGAGAGAGAAACAAGAAAAAGCCCCAGCCCAAAACCCTGAGAACACTGATCCAGAAAAGGGGAAAACAAAAGAGACATGCAACATGCAACATCAAACACGGCTTCAATGGATATTAACAGATATCTTTGGGACCTTGTAGATGAGCTCAAAACTGAAATATTAAATCAGGTAAAGCAAGATATAAGTAGATTAATAAAGGAAATGCTAAGCACCTCTCAAGAAGACACAGACAGAAGAAGGGAGGAACACAAAAAAAGGAGAGAAACATTTGATAAAGAATATAAAGAAAACCTAGAATACATGAAGCAGATTCAAAAAGCTTACCAAGAAATTAAAAGCTACATTGAAAGCTGGAAAAACTGCTTGAAAGAAACTAAGGATAGACTCAAAACTTGAAGACAAGTTTGTAATGTGTGATCATGAAAGCAAAGATATCTTAAAAGTAACAAGGAAACAGGCAGTATCAATACAAAGGCTCGAAGATGACAAGAGAATCTATAATTTAAGAATAAGAAATGTGAAAAAAGAAGCAGGAATAAAAACAGGTGAATTACAAAGGCTATTCACAGAAATAATTAAGGAAAACTTCCCAAGCATGGGAAAAGAAAATGATATTTGGTTATGTGAGGCATACAGAACTCCAGCCACCTATAACCAAAACAGAGCTACACCCAGACATATAATAATCAAGACACCAGAAATTCAGTATAAAAATAGAATATTAAAAGCTATCAGAGAAAAGAAACAGATTACCTATAAAGGAAAGCCCATCAAGATCATGGCAGACTTCTTGACACAGACCATCAGATCAAGAAGAGCTTGGAGCAAAGTATTCCAAGCCCTGAAAGAAAATAACCTCCAGCCCAGATTGATGTACCCTGCAAAACTGTCACTAGAAATTAATGGAGAAACAAGACACTTCCATGACAAAGAGGAACTGGGGAATTTGTGACCACCAATCCAATGCTACAGAAAATACTGAAGGACATTCTAGAGAGAAAAAAATATCAGGATTTTAGGAACAGTGGCAGAAAGGCCTCAATGAATGGGGCAGGCAGTAGAATGAAGGGGAAAAGTAGGCAAACAATGGCAGAAAAATAGCATAGCAGAAATGAGGCAGAGAAGGTTGGCTATAATCTCTAACATAGATGTCCTTGATACACTAAAAAAAAAAATACAGGCAGAGTAGATCGGGAGGTAGGGTCCATTGAGATGCTCTGTACAGGAACTATAATCAACCTGAGAGAGGGTTTATGGGCCAAAAATCAAATATGAGAAAACAGTGCTCTAAGTGACAGCGAGCCAAAGAGAAATAGCAGCAACTCGACCACCACCTGCAGATAGGTTGGAAAGACAGGATACTTATGTGTAGTAGAGAACTACTCAGCTATAATGAAGGAAAACCTTGAGGCTTTTGTAGGTAAAGGAATAGAACTTGAGATAAAGTTCAGGAGTGAGAAGGTTTGGAACCACTTAGGTAAAAAGCAGGTTGCCCCCCACCCCAATCTAAAAACTGAGGGAGTTGGTGGGACCCAAAATGCACAGCACCCTGTGGGAGTGAAAGGGGAGGAATAGTCTAAAAAAAGAAGGCAGAGAATATTGTTAATAGTGCACCAGGATTTAAAACCCACATTACTCACACCACTCTGCTTAGATGGATTATACTCTGTTCCAGTTTGTCTACTTGTACTAGATTTGAGGGCACAGACAGTTATAGACTGTTATCCCGAAAATAGCAGAATAGAGTATGGTAATCAACCTTAATTTCCTATTAAGTAAATCTAAAGCTCTGTAAAACCTACACTGTTTTACCATGATTGATCTTAATTGAATCTGGATGGTTAGATTGCTATTTTGTATTGATAGATTTTATTCAAAGCTGTTATGATTGATAGTATCAAGTCTGAGAGTATAGGCAACTACACTGAAGATGACAAGATTCAGTAGAATATCCACTCTGGTTTGATTATTAACTGCCTTTGAAGTTTTATACTGTCTACAATGTTTTATTTTTACTAATATGTTATGTACTGCTATATTCAATTATACTGCTATATTCAGTTATGCCTGATGGATATAGACAATTCTATTGAAGATAATAAGAGACAACACAATAACCATTGTAGATCACCTTGTACTATGGTTTTATATGACTTTTTGGTTTCATGTTTTTATAGGAATTTGTTTTGTTTTGTCTTGCTATGTTTTGTTTTTCCCTCTAATACAGAAAGGATAGAAATACATGTAGAGACTCATGCATGCATAGCTGTTTACAGTCTCACTGTTTGTTTACTTTGTATGTTTTACTTTTTTAACTTGAACAACTATTTCTAAGAGGACAATACGTAATTTATCAACTAGTGATTTCTTACTGTTTATGGTTTTTTTGAAATTCTGTAATATTTCTCTCCTTTTTCTGTTTTATCCCTTTAAATAAAAAATTAAA